>BSBK01009048.1:367500-624519 GCA_027943335.1 Chamaecyparis obtusa | reverse complement strand
TATATATAGATACATAGATATATATATAGATACATATATATATATATATATATAGATACACACACACACACACACACACACACACATATATATATATATATATATGTATGTATGTATGTATGTATAGATACATACATACATACATACATACATACATACATACATACATACATACATATATATATATATATATATATATATATATATATATATATATAATATATATATATATATATATATATATATATATATATATATATGTATGTATGTATGTATATGTGTGTGTGTGTGTATCATTCATCTTATTACATGCTCCTCATGACATGCCCAAGATGTATAATAGCATGGACCATAGAAAATTATAAAGATGTATTATTTTCGACCATAATAGCATGTAGTTTCGACGAGAATGCTATACTCTTGATGAATGTTTCGACCGTCCGTCGTCTCTATTTCAACCAGCATTATGTGATTATTTTGACAAACATTGGTCGAAGAAGAAGAAACATATATCGACAATTCTTCTAAATTGAAGTGATTATTTTGACATTGGTGTCATCGATAATTGGACGATTATAAAGGTCACATTTATGACAAATATATTATGTGTCAAATAATCAATGAAAATAGTTCAACAACAATGATGGTCATCTAGTCGACCAATTTGCATAAAAAAATCAACTAATCCTCATCGAAAAATAAGCTAAAATTTACTAGTGACATGTCCTAACAATGTACGACATGAAAAACTAGTAGCTGAAAAAGAGGTTGTAGAAACATTGACCATTGAAGATGTATCCTCTAAAATACCTAGTGACTCTATAAGTTACTATCTAGAGTATGAATTAGACTCTGAAAGAGGTGATCACATATTGGTAACTTTAGAGGATCCTTATTGTTTGGTTTTGACTAGAAGTCAATGCGGAGGAAAGGAGAATAGTCGAGCAACTGTACCCTTAGTTACATCACAAGAAAAAGATGCTGGAACCCATGCTAATGAAATTCCTAAAATGCAAAAGGTGGTATCCCCAGAAGTTCAAGTTTTAAAGAGGTCTGAACCCAAACTGCCTTTTAACATAGTCAATTTTTGTAAATCTTCTAGAATTTAGATCTCTCATGTCGATTACTTGAAAATGAATCCTCATGATTTGGATAATCTCGTTGATTATGTTAGGGGTCCCTTTATCGTATCTAATTCTCAACATACTAATAATGTGTGTTTAAAAGAAAATCTTGAAAAATGAAAAGGCAAAAACAGAGCGGGGGCATATAGAAAACCTAACCTTTGCTACCACTTCTAAGTTAAAACCAGAACCTTTTTATGTATCTTTGTTTATTTGCAGTTTCAAGATGAATAATTATATCATTGATTTAGGAGCTTCTGATAATATCATCCCTTCTTCTATAGCTAAAGAATTAGATCTCCCTATGACAGACACATTTGGTAGATGCTACTCCATGGATTTAAAGAAAGTCCCACTCATAGGTCAGATCAAGGATGCAAAAGTCTCCTTGGTAGCTTTCCCTGAGAAGAGACATTATGTCTTTTATGATTCTATGTGTAAATATGATTTAAACAATTGAATCTACATTATCATTTTAATATTTCTTCTTTGTATTCCTTAAAACTATGAAGCTCTACTGATAAAAGAGCATTGCAAGTTTAGAAGATTACATAGATCATTACAATTATAATCATATTTAAAATATTGGACTAAAATACAAAAGACCTAGGAGTGAGATTAGACTTAAACCTATATTTCTAAATGATTAAGAATAAACACTGCATAAATAATATTCTTTTTTATAATAGGACTTGCCCATACCAAAATTAAGGCTTATTTTTTTAGTCACAAATATCCCAACCAGTTATGGAATGCTATTGAGTTGAACCTTTTGTAGGAATTTAGGTGATGAAATAAAATTGGATTGGTCTCAAGCCATTGTTCCTATAGGAAACAAGAAAGTCACTTTACTTCCTGAATCCAAATCCAAGTACATTATTTTTCCCTCAGAAGATCCCAAATCCCAAATCTTATACCTGGAGATAGATTTTGCTAACTATGTGTTAGTAAATGAATTTGTCTCTTATTCAATTTTGTTTCTACACTCTATAACCCACAAAGAAACATTAACTTTTTACTAACAGTTGGATTAAAACATGAAATATTTAATCCTCTAAATTGTGGTACAGCTCCCAATATAATTTTCAATGAATTTTTAAGAAATAGAGCAATGCATTTCTGCAATCATCACACTTTTAACCAGAAAGTTGATAAGGCATATACAACAATTCTTATCAATATGACATAATCATTGGAATCATAAGCAAATTAATTATTTGAAGCTCACAGACTTCAATTAAAATGCACTACGTAAATCTAAAAGGCATGACTTTAACTAAGATTCAAAGAAAAGGAGAAGACATTCAATCAAGAGATTATGTCCAATGTAAGATATCCCAATAGAGATCCACTCACAGGCATAAACCAATAGATTTATATTGGCAAGTATTTTCCATTCATTGATTTAGAAAACCAATCAAAAATCTTTACATAGCAAAAACTGTTCTAATTACTAAGACAAAATAAACTATCATCCCTTCTAAAAAAATTTCGCTGGATATATATAGCCACCAGTTACATCATATCAAAAATAATAATGTTTTGAAAACTCCTAGAGTTTCGGCCAAGAACCGTTTAAGACAACTTAAAATATACTAAAAAGAGCTTAAACTATAAAACTAAAATGACCCAGGATCAGCAGAGCATGATCACTGGTTGTGGCTGACCTGGATGCTTTTGGTTAGCTTTGAGAAGACCTGGATGCATGAGCCTTTTTCCACTCCTCATGGGCAAGTGACGCACTGATTATCATGGCATGGTGTGGTAGGCTGATGTAAATAATTCTTTGTCTGAAAACCTTTTTATCCTTACGCAGCTGAATCAACCTCAACTTATGGGACTCTAGGTGGTCCATGCACACTACTAACATAACCTCAATATTTGCTATAGATGTAAAATCTTTGATTGTGAGATCCTTGCTGTCCCTGATTGCCGCTATCCCTGCCTCAAACTCTTGGGCCATTTTTTTAGCTTTTTTGATGTTCTGGGTCCCTTCATCCATCAAAGTAATATTTAGACACTTCAAGTCTTTCTGCATTTTATCTATCAATCCCTTTAACTCATTTAGCAAGTGAGTCCCTCCTTTGCATCCTCCTCTAATGATAGATTTTTACCACTCAATGCTCTTAACAGAAACATAAAGAACATCTTCATCCAAACTGTGAACTAGTTTTTCAATGAGAAATTTGGATGCTCCATATTGTTCTATCTCTACTAGATGATCAATTATATCTATCCATTTCTTCTTCTCCTTGTCCCATTCAACCAGTTCAACCAGTATTTCCAAAATGGTTTTTGTAACAACCCTATGAGTCTTAATCAGCTGAGCAATATAATCACTTCCTTGTTGAGTCGTCCCTGCTACCCACTTGTTGAAAATATCCACAATTAGTTTGTTCCGTTGAATCTGATCCAAAGTTTTATGAACCTTTGGTGAGCGGGGGTCAAATGTCTAAGGAACCTAGATCAGGGGAAGTGGAAAAGGTTCCTGAACTGCCTGGATGAACTCCGCCAACCTCTAGATAGTGGCCTTCAGCTCCTTATCTTTTTCATCCTTGAAGGTTCTGTGCAATATCTTACGTGTGGAGGACTCTAGATGTGTAATGTCTGCTACTCTACTTTCCACTCCTAAATCTATTTTCTCAATGGTAAAATCCTCGGTAGAAGCTTCAGAGACATTCTTATCAACCTTTGGCACTACACACTCTACCACCCATCGTCTAGTTTTTTCATCTATGTCTATCATAGACTCCATCCTAATCCTCTTGGGCTTAATAGTTGCTCCCAGGAACTTACTCACCATATCTTCTACCAGTAGATTAATTGACCTAACATGTTCTGCTTCTTGTTGATAGAATTTTCCAGCCACTTGAGAGTGGGCAGTGGAGTTTGTAGGGAAGTATCCATCACATCTATTGAGGGATTCACAGTTGTTCGATTTATTGGTGTCTCCATAGTTATCTCCTTCATTGGAGTTGAGAGCTTGTCTCTTGTTGACCCTATATGCTTTGAGCTGAAGGTTTAATCTTCTATGGCTTCCTTTTCTTTGGAGACACCATTTTGGATTTGGCTTGGCTCGTTCCTTGAACCTCTTTTCATGGATAAGGTTGTTGCTAATTTTTGTGACTTGGGCTATGTTAGTTGCCTCTTGGTGAAGAAAGCTATAGAAGGTGTTTCAAGGGAGGGAGTGGCTTTTTCCCCTTCAGAGGTTGCTTCTTTTTTGTTTGGAAGGTAATGTTTCTTTTCTATTTTTTTTGTTAAGGGTTATGCTCTCTTGTCCTCCTATCATTTCTTTGCTTCTTTTGTGGACAAATTCTTGGAAGAGGCTAACCTATTTTGCGGGTTCCCTTGTCTTTTCTTGGCTCAGTTGATGCTACTGTTTTGGAGTTTTTTCTTTTGGTTTCGTGTAGTTCCTTTTTTGTGTTATGATATTCTTCTTCTATAATACCTAGCTTAAATTTCTTTGTGTTCTTGGTCTCAATGTAATTGTCTCGACCTAATTGTCTCAACCTAATTGTATGAGCTAGGTTTAAAGTGTTGTTTTTGGTTAAGGGTCTCTTTTGTTATGTTGGAAGAGAATTTATTCTTGATGGTTATTGATAGGGCCCTTGTTCCTATCTTCGTTATTTTTTTGTTAAGGGTCATTTTAGTTTCTACCTTATCCTTTTACTCGAGTCTCCTATAGAGGTGGAGACTTCTCCTATGGATATGGAGACATTCTTGGTGAATTGTTGTGATGGGTTGTATCTTCACTTGGTGGTTTCCTCTCTTATTTTTCCTTTGGAGGTGGATGCTTCTTCTATTGAGGTGGAGAAGTCTTGTATAAGAGAGGTAGTATGTTTATTGTAAGGGTTTTTTTCCTTCCCCTTCTTTGAGTTTTGGTTGTTTCGTAGTTGATGTTGATTTAGTTCCTATTTTTTGTCCTCTCACTCCTATTAAGGTGGATTTTTTGGATTGAGAAGAGAGATTTTGGTTCCTCTAGAATGTTATGGGAGTTGTTTTAAAAGCCATGGATTAAGTTATGTGAGCATGTCATTGTCCCAGGTAAATTAGAGGCTTCAACCTAGATTGGTAGCATCTTGTGTTTCTCTTGAGTTACATTTTGTAGGTTGCTTCCATAGTTGTTAGTTGGGTTGTAGTATGTTTGTGACCTATCTATTGCAATTAGTTGTTTTGGATTTTGAATCCTATCAAAAACTATTTGTATAGGGTTTCAAAGCCCCTTGAAAACCTATTTGACCCTTAATCAAAAAAATCAAAATATAATTTTCAATGGATTTTATTCTAATGAGTTATTTGTTTAAATTTTATTACAATTGGGTATATATTACAATAGTTAAAATTTAACTATATAATTAATTAAAATTAGAATATTAGAAAAATATTTAAAAAATTATTCTGTATAATAAAAAATTAAAAATGTCAAATTAAAAGATTAATGAAATATTTTGATACATATGAGTCAAAATGTGTTTTTGTTTATAATGAGTCCATATTATATGTGTTATTGTGAAGAGTAACCTTTTTAATATCTACTCTAGAAAGTGAGTTTGTTGAAATGAATTAACTGGTAAATAAGGCCATTGTATAAATAGATAAAAGGTTGTGAATTACTTACATTATATAATCTCTCATTTTGATCAAGACAACTATTAAGGAAAAAAATGAAGGACCTCATGACGAAAACCAAGGAACTATATAGAAGGGATAATTTACATTAGACATAGTTTAGTGTTGTGTCTTATGTAACCTTTAATGATGAACTTGAGTCATAAGACCTATGAACATAAAAATAAATGATATTGAATGAATACAATTGATTACTCAAATTTGTAAGTAAGATAATATTTATTTGTACACTCACTTATTTAAATTAAATACAAAAGTAATTATTTGAGATTATGTGTGGAGAATATTTACTAAAATCAATGCGTAATGCACGTGTGTAGTTGGTCTAAAGATTATGTGATTATGCACAAAACCCTATAAAGAGTTTGGTCCAAAATGATAATTTAAAGAGATGCATATTAATACTTTTCTCCCAAACCCATCTCCCATAAAATATCAATGGTTCAGTTAGCACTTATTGTATTTAAGTGATGCTCATATTACTCGAGTGACTCAAACAATTGTTTAATTGGTTCATAAAAAAACATCTAGTAAAGTTTAATTACAAAACAAATATAGTAGACCTCACATATAAAGTGAGATATTTCTACCATTTTAATGTTAAACAAAGAATCTATCATTAATATTTAATAATGTTGCCAATATATTTTCATAACTATTCACTATCATTTTATTACAAATGAAAGGAAAATCATAACCTCTTTTTTCTATTTTACTACAAGAAATTTTTATATTTATATTACTTAATTTTACCATATAGATGTCATTTTATAATTTAATATATTTTTTATTTTTAGAAATAATTTAAATTTTATCTATATAGATAATAGAAATTAATAGTATTTCCCTTTCGATAAAATAGACATTCAATGTTTAAAGTATGTGATTAAGGAATAATAATAAATATATCTCATAAATGAAGATTGAGTTCTTACATATTATCTTTACAACTATCTAAATTATTATGATTTAAAAAAAGTCTACACTTATTAAATAATTTCTTATAATTAATATAGAAAAATTAGTTCTTCAAATTAATTGTCAAACTCTTACACTTATATACGAAACAACTTTTTGAAGGACACTAAATTATTCAAGTTTGGAAAAACACACACACACACACACACACACATCATAATATAGATGAGTGGAAAATTTGACATCTCTAGTTGATGTCAACATTGGCTTTCTTCTCATTGTTTTCTATGCCTTTCTTCTTTCTGGAGATCTTTTGTGGGATTGAAGCAAACACAAATGGATGAAACAATAGATGTAGCTATTCAACAGAAGAATAAAAATGACATGATAAGGAAGGGTTCCCATGAGGGGGGCTTAAGCTCTATTTTTGACGAAGAGGGTGCTCCCATGAACAAATTTTTGTTTGGCTATGGGACTATTTGGAATCTTCTCCTCCAAAATAGGAGATCCTACTTATTAACATTGCATATTTAAGTGGGTGAAAAGGGGGTGGGGCTATAATTTTTCCCACTAGCTTACAAATGTTTCTTTGCCCCTTGTCAAATATTTAAGTTCAACTAGGAACATTTTAGGAATTTTGAAGAGGCTTAAAGCATAAGCATAAATTTTTTGAAGGGACATGATTATTTGGACCCCCTTAGTTTGAAATATCTCAATGAGTTTTCCCCAAAAGGCATTAGGCACATCATTACCACAAAGAGGAAAATTAAGATAAGGCAAAGATAAAGAATCCATTTTACATCTGATAATGTTGGCAATTCTCTATTGTCTCCTAACCTGTGTGTTTAGGCAGAAGGTAAATATTTTTTGAAGACTTATAATCCATCCTGAAGAATTTTCATACACCTAAAGAGTCATCTTAATAACTTTGGCTTCCAAAATGGAACTCTCCTCCATGAGGATAGTATCATCAAAAAATTGTTGATGAGAACAAATCTGGTTATTAGAAGAAGGAACTAAGCCTTTTAGTAAAACTACAGTGAACCTTTTTATAGATGTATCTACCTAGAACCTCATTGATTAAAATAAATAGAAAAGGGGAAGGGGATCCCCTTGTCTCAATCCCCATGAAGAGAAAAAGAAATTAGTAGGAGAGCCATTTATAATCACAAACAACTTGGCAAAAGAAATCAACTAAGAAAAAATCTTATTAAAAGAATCATCAAATCCAAAAGAAGATAATACTTTTAATAAGAAGCTCTAGCTCACTCTATCATAAGCCTTGAGCAGATCTAACTTGAGGAGGAAGCTTGCCTTAATATTCACTGAAAGAAAATGAATATTTTCATGCATAGTCATGATCGAGTCCGGGATTTTCCTACCTAGCACAAAGTCATTCTACTAACCAAAAATCAAGGAACGAAGAACATGATTAAGTCACAACACAATGATTTTAGTGAAAATCTTATAAAAATATTATAGAGACTAATTAATCTAAAATCCTATAAGGAGTTAACCCCCAACTTCTTCAGAATAAGAATAATAAATATTTCATTCAGCTCCTTCAGAAAAGATTTAGAACCAAAGAATTCTTTAGCAGCTGACACCACATCCTCCTCAATATATCCTAATAGGTCTGAAAGAAAAGAATAGGAAAATCATTCAGACTGGTGTCCTTGTTTCCTTCAAAATAAAAAAACAACCTCCTTTTATAAGTGTTGAATTTACAAAGAAAAATGTATATTTTGCATCTTGTTGTTCACTTCACTAGAGATCTAAATAAGAGATATATTATTTTATAAACCTTACAAGCACACATGCTTAGCCTTAATATTCTGGCATAACAATTTAAAAGGATTTTTCATCTTTTCCCTCTCACAATAGGGAGAACACTTGCAAGTATATTGTGTTATGAGGAGCACAAGTTTGTGTAAATATATATAATCAAATACAAAACAATGAAGTACAATGTAGAAATTTCAGTCTTAAGCCATAGTGTAATAGAACATTTCTATAAATAAGCATAAATTATATACAATTATACTTAGTGGCACTATAATATAGTTACCTGTATTGGCTAAATAGCCAACTAAAATGTAAAGATATAAAGTGAATTTTAAAAAACTACCGAGTGTCCCCCTCAAGATAAGATATACATTTTAGTTTTTTATTTAGATGTTGCCAATAATTACCTACTAATGCATCATGTAATACTAGCTAAATTGACTCGACCTCTCATGTTATGTTACAAAAAATATATATATACATAAACAAGTAATAACCCAAAAAAATTCATTACAAACAAATACAAGAAGTAAGATTAGCGAAATCAAAAGTGAGTAGTCAATTCAAATTTTAAACCATGGAAAGATGAAGTTATGGTGCTCAAATTTTTTTAGCAAGAAAGCCGCACTTTAGCACTAATTTGTCCAAACCGTAGCTTCGACATCATAGTGTTTTGCATTAAACTCTCTACTTAGAGTTGGTTTGTAGAAAATTTGTAGTAAAATCTCTATATTCATTTCTTCTATTAGGAATGTCATTTTACAAATTTTAGTAGGACAAGCCCTATGTTAGACATCAATAGAAACAAATTAATTAAGTCATTATTTCGTATTGAAAGAGTAATCGAGATGAAATGGAGTTTTCTTGTTGTAAATTTAAGTTAAAATCCCTTACTTTTGATTTAGTTTATAAATCTTTTCTACCATGTTAAGATTAGACAAGAATAATGTGACCTTCCATAGAATATTTATTACAATTAAATTATTGTAAACTATGTATGAGAAGATATCTAGACAATGATTAGAACTAGATAATGAAATACTACAAATAAGACCCCTATACAAATCAACTTGGGGCTTTTCTACCTCAACTTAGCACTAACCTATCTCCCTCTTTCTCAATTCTCTTACTTCAAAAGGAAATAATTTCAAACTCTTAACAAGTGTGATGTAAACAAAGAAAATAAGAAAAGGTAGACTACTTCTTACGTTCAATGAACAACCTTGCTAATTCACCAATAAGATGTGTACACCATAATAAGTTCTCTTGTAATTAATAAGTTAGATGGTGACAATTTTTTGTACCTACAAGTAAATAACTTAATTAGATACAATAATTACTTGTAGATTTAGAATGACATAGACCAAAGGCCTATTCGTAGCTCTTTGTATTTCCTATTTAATGAGCTCAATATGCTAGAAGGAAAATAAAACAAAATTAAATACACAGTACACTCTACCTGCATGTTGTGCACGAGAATAGTGGAGTATTATGTGCATCCCTTACATGGAATACATGCAATAGCTATTAAAAAAATATACTACACAAACATTTAACAAAGAAAGGAGAAGGTAGTCATTGATGACTTTTGCTGATAGAAATAATGTTTTTTTTTTCACTTCACATTTTACAAATAGATTTGATTTTTTTTTCATAATAATGTTTTGTAATATTTCACTTTATATATCAAATTGATCAAGAAGTGAGAAAAAGAAACATTTCTACTTAATAGTGTGATTTTTGTAAGGAAAAAAATTACTTA
Organism: Chamaecyparis obtusa; assembly: GCA_027943335.1. Taxonomy (NCBI): domain Eukaryota; kingdom Viridiplantae; phylum Streptophyta; class Pinopsida; order Cupressales; family Cupressaceae; genus Chamaecyparis; species Chamaecyparis obtusa. Next base: position 614,301 of record BSBK01009048.1, on the reverse strand, counting down.
CTTTTGTTCTATTTTATAAGTTGGTTAGAAAGTGATTATATAGTTATTTCAGTTTTATTTTATTTTATTGTTAGGATGAAAATTATTTCTTGATAGAAATTAATTAAGGAATGATGATAGAAATATTTTTATTTTACAAACTTTGTATTTAAAAATAAATAGAATGAAAGTTATTTTGTTTACTTTATTCTATAAATTAGTTAAGAAGTCATAATACAAATATTTCTATTTTATAATGTGGTAATGTTTCATTAAAAAGAGGTGAAGATGAATTTTATGGCCTCGATTGTTTATTTTGTTATTTCGCTTATTATTATTATCATTTTTATGTCGATACCAATATAGGATATGGATCTAATATTCAGGTTTACTCCTAATAATTAAATGTTCAAATGGATAATATTGAGGCATCTAACAAATAAAGGAGACAATTTGACAATTAAATAGTTAGAAATTTTGTAAATTTTACTGTTGTACTATTTACTTATAAATTGAATAAATTCAATCACTCTATTTTATTTTATGTGAACATTTCTAACTTATAATAATATCCTCATAATTAATTACAAGAGAAAATTGATTTCAACTCCTAAGATTAGAAATGAAATCATATAAATACTAGGTCACTTTCATTATGTTGGAGAAAAAAAAGTGTTGAGAGCAAACACCAAGACTAGGAGATTGCATAGCTACTTATCTTTCAAAAGTTGAGGATTGAAATTTTTTTTAATGGAAACATAGGAATATATGGTATAAAAATATCATTGAGATAAATCTCAACAAGGCAAGCAATATTTCTAAATTTGACCCCATCAAAAAATGCATCAACTAGAAGTGTTTGATTAATTCTCAAGGGTTAAGTGAATATGGTTCAATAATATGAGATCAAAAGGAAATTATCTTACTTAAATGTCAATCTATGATAATCACAAAAAAATGGATTAATCAAATCTTGCTACTAAGTTAGGATGGGAAGGGATACCGCCACTTGGATATCTATAATTATATTCTTTATTTCATCTTAGTCTTCATACTATCGATGAAACATGAGTGTACCTTGTCATTCATTGACTATGTTATTCCATCATGTCTATAAGGTAGATAGTGCTACCTTGTAAAAAAAATTGGTTGGGATTTCTTGGTAAAATTTTAGGAATTACATCCTTCTAAATTCATTCATCCATCTATTCTTCAAGGTCAGAGTCAATCAAGCATAATACCATTAAAGATCTTTGAGGAGTATTCACATATCTATGCATTTGTGAAAGGTTTCCTTAATTCCTTTTCTACATTCTAAGATTCAGAGACTACATAAAACTACAATCAAGCAACATACAAGCATCTTCATAGACATCACAATCTCAATATTTATTTATGAAGTTATATGCATTTACAAAGTAGTCTACTATTTAATTTACATTTACAAGCTTTCCTTTATTGAAATTTCATTTCTATTTCAAGGTTGATTCCACAACCCGGGTTTGACTAAAGAAAACCCCTTTCTACACAATATTTTTTTACTTTTTAGTGTGTAGGAAAATGTGGCATTCACATCTACTCAAATTTAAAATAATTAAGACCCGATAGATAGTCTACAACTATGTTCAGTCAAAAGTACTAGGAACTACATACCCCAAGCGACCTCTTCCTAATAACAGGATGCCTCAAGTGGCCTCTTCCCACCAAAACTACATTAAATTTAAATCACAACTTAGTGGCATCTTCTAGTTTCTATTTTTTGGTACTCGTACAAAATCGTCTATTTTATGTCAAAGCATGTGTTTTGGAAATTGTCATTTTTGTCCATTTTTTCCTCTGTCTTGCATCATCCAATCACATCTCCCTAATCAATTCCCACATTACACAAAATGAAGGATTATTACACCCGCTTAGAGATTTAGTCCTACTTAAGCCTAGTGTGTCATCTTCCTTTGAATGCAATAAAGAATTGGTTAGGTGTTGCACTAGGGAACCACTCTAGAACCCTTTATTATTTACCTTGCCTTATTACTTTAAGGTACATTACCTTTGGATTCATTGAAATACAAGTCGAGTATAAAAAACTAGGATCGTTGTCATATATAGAAATTTTGCTAAAATGTTTTCAAATTTGGGAAGATTTGAATGTGCCAAAATGCGAGTCCACTAAAATATGAATATGCAAAAATGTGAATCTAGTGGAATGTTTGTCAATCTACGAAAATATTTGCAAATTCACCAAAATATTTGTAAATTCATTGTATTATAGATTTAGGCAAGTTTAGATAATTTTCAAAAGTTTTCTAGTTTATATTTGATTCCGCCAGATGTTGATATGTTTGATTTTCTTGAGATCCCGCTAAAATATCCTACAATAATGTCAAAGCATGCGACAATATCATCTGATTATTAAAAATGAAAATTTTACATTTTACATGCATACTTACAGAACAATGAACAAACCTATTGAATCATGAGAAAATATATTATTTGGATAGATGAGGAAGTAAGACCCATGTGCTTGTGTAAGAAGGTCGTGTGTTTGATGACATGAAAGGAGTTAACTTAAGTAAAGATTGAATGTGTGCACATATTTAGTGGAGGATTAGGTAGAGATTAGGATTACAATTAGGAGGCAAGTGGAAATGTAGAAGAATGTGACATGTGAGGAGGGATTAAATAAATAAAATTATTTATTAATTAATTTCGAAGAAGGACACTATGAGTGTAGGTAGCTAATTAAAGTTAATTATTTGCCTTTCAATAGGACTTAAGAATAATAAAAGAGAAATAGATAAATATTAATTATATAATTACATAAATGTTGAGAATTATATGAAATTTGCACAAATAATCTATAATTACTATTTTAAAACAATTACAAATCACTAATTTTTCTTTCCCGAAACTATATTAAAAAATAACTAACTAGGAAGTATAGGACATTAGGTAACACTAGTTTACAAAATCGCCGTACGCTATTAAAGAATGAAAAATTAGATGCCTCTGTAGAAGTTAACAACGTGCATTGTAACGCTTATATTTATATTCAAAAGTTGCTATCACGGCTGCCATCTCAATAATTGCATGTATACAGTCGTACACACAGTTTCCGTTCCCGACTCGTAGAACACCTGCAAGTAAGTGGAATCCTCTTTTGCCGCCCGATGAAGCTTCCTTCCAAAACTTCCCCACGTAGAAAAAATTACCGTCCTAGCTCCACCCATCTCTGCATAAATAGACTTGTGGAGCAGCCAAAGTATTTCAATCTCAATTTCAGGAGTTTTTAAGTGCAGCCAAGATGAATCTCAGCAGTTTATGGAATAAGATCTCTGTTCCAAAAAATGGCGACGAGATGTTTGAAATCAAAGGAGAAGTGGTATTAATGAAAGCATATCTTATGGATCTAACCGACTACTCTGCCTCGATAGACGACGCAATCTCTGAACTGCGAGGGAAGAAAGTTTATCTTCAGCTCGTCAGTAGAGACAAGATTGATGAAGGTAATATTAGTTCATTATTATTAGTTAATAATGGAGGATCTAAGTGGCAGCATTAATTTTTCATTTCTTTCAGGTTGGGCGTAATTAATTAATTTATAAAATTGTCTGAACTACGACTGGTAATGGTGTAGAGACGAGATTGGGGATGAAAGGAGAGGAGGAACCAATAAGGTGGAACCTGCTGGACGGTCCCATCGCTGGTGACTCGCGATTCTCCGTCAGTTTCAGGTGGAATTCTGAACTGGGAGTGCCCGATGCGTTGCTCGTGAGGAACGCGCGCCAGAGGGAGTTCTACTTGAAATTGCTCTCTCTTTACGCTGTACCCGGCAAACTCCCAGCACTTCGCTTTGTCTGTAACTCCGGGATCTATCCCTTCTCTTATTTCAAGAAATCCACACCCCGGGTCTTCTTTTCTACTCAGGTATTAATTTGAAACAGATAATGTGATAACATAAAGGTGTGCTATTGCTATCAGGATTCAATTGTGTAGTTTTTTTATGTGATAACATAAAGGTGTGATATTGCTATCAGGATTCAATTGTATAGTTTTTTTGAGTGAACTCATTGACCCATGTTTTATTAGTAGTGGTTCACAAGAACCCATCTTTCATGAGAATGAATGGAACACTTAGCACTCATTGCATTTAGGAGATGTTCACATAGGTGAACCACTGGGGACTTCCGGCAGGGTCACCCATCCGAGTACTACTCTAGCTTGAGCACGCTTAACTGCAGAATTTCCTCCATGATTAAGACCACTCTACTTGCAACTTCATTTGCAAAACCTTCACCAAGTGTTGTGCCTTATGAACCATTCATTGGAAAGCCCCTTAAGCTCGTCAATTAATAAGTAGGAGATATTTTTCCTGATCATGTAATAGTGTATTATTAATGTGCATACTGCATTTCTATTTTCAGAGCCATCTTCCGAGTGAAACACCAACGGGTTTATTGACATTGAGGAAGGAAGAACTGGATTCTCTACGAGGAGATGATACAGGACAGAGAAAACAATCTGAACATATATATGACTACGATCTTTACAATGATCTGGGTAACCCAGATTCGGATCCCGATCTTCGCAGGGAGGTGCTTGGTGGGTTGTCAGACCTTCCTTATCCTAGAAGATGTAGATCTGGACGTGCCCCCTATAAAATAGGTTCTCTAAATATTCTAGAGTTTCGAGTCCTTGTTAGTGTTTATCGATTTTAGTTTGAATTAGTTTGGAGATTCAATCAACAACAATGTTTATTGTGATATTGCTAGGATTCAACTGTATAGTTTTTTGTTTTAGCCAAACTCATTGACCTATGTTTCACAAGAACCCATCTCTCATGAGAATGAACGGAACATGGGTCAATGAGTTCCATTCATTCCCATGAGAGATGGGTTCTTGTGAACCACTGCTCGTGAAACATAGGACAATGATTTTGACTCAAAAAAAATTGCACAGTTGAATCCTGATAGAAATATTACAATTTGACTTGTTGTAAGAAATATCTCTTACTTATCAACAATGTTTATGGTATGGCATGGCAGATCAGAAGTTCGGGAGTTTGCCACCATCCATCACCCAATTCTACATCCCGCCAGACGAGAAGTTCCCTCGTATCAATCTGTCCGACTTCAGGGCTAATATTTTGCAAGCCGGTGCCCAAAGGGTGACACCCACCCTCAAGTCCAAAGCCGCCTTCCATTTGCTGCAAGACGTGAACGATATTTATAGCATTGAAAAGACTACGGTGATGAACTCCTCTATGGTTGTCAACGATCGAACTTTAAAATCACAGCTCCTGAAATTAGTAAGACACCTTGAAACGGTGTTTGGAGCGCTCCTAATGGTGAAAAGACTGCTCGGCAAACGCGACCAATCTCTCTTTAAGTTCATAGTTCCTAAGCTTATTAAGGGTACGAGACCGACACTGTTAATTTAATTAAATGAATCTTCTAGCATTAGTTACCGAATAAATTACGTCTACTTGATACCAAAATTTTAAGGTTTATTTCTGACTTGCACTTGACAAACGCGTGAAAAACAAACGAAGAGTTTGCACGCCAAGCCCTTTCCAGTCTCAATCCCATGGCCATTCAGTGTCTGCAGGCAATCAAAATGAAAATTTCCCTATGTTGATATTGTTGTTGAATATTGAAATTGAAAATTTCGTTGTTTTAATCTATTTAGTGACAAAGATCAATTTCGCTGCTTTAGTTCAATACTAGTGGTTTTCTGATTCTCTTGAACTTGGAACAGAGCTTTCCTCCATCAAGCAGCTTGGACGCCAAGTTATATGGCCCTCAGAAGAGTTCTATAATAGCCGAACATATCGAGAAAAACCTCGATGGCCTTACGGTGCAGCAGGTATGTTATATACATTAACTGATTGAAATAGCTCCATGAGATATTAAAATAGAGAAAAATTCTGACCCTCTGACAAATATCTTGATGGGATTAAATGCGATTGATTTGCTCAGGCTATGGAAGAAAATAAACTATTTATTTTGGACTACTACGATGCATACATGCCTTACATCGAACGCATTAACAGAGAATCAGAATATCGTAAAATGTATGCCTCCCGCACTCTCTTCTTCTTCACAGACCAAGGAAATCTGAGGGTTGTTGCGATCGAGTTGTGTTTGCCTCCCACAACTCTCGCCCAAGCTGAAAGAAAAGTTAATACCCCTCCTCCAAAGGGGCAAGAAAGGAAAGAAAAACATAAAGAAACTTACGCTCTGTGGATGCTCACCAAAGCTCATTCTAGAATTAATGATGCCGGTTATCACCAGTTGATCAGTCATTGGTAAGATCACATTGAAACAAGATACTAATTTAGGTATTCATACTTGTATTTAAATACATCAAGTGGACAAATTAGGTTAATTTTCCATTCTTCTTGCAGGCTAAGAACTCATGCCATCATGGAGCCTTTCATCATGATGGAGGCAGAGACAGAACTATCATACACAGCTAGAAATAAAAACTCAATAAACAGAATAGAAACCCTTTTCCACTTTAAAATAAGACTTTATATTAATGCCCAATTTTCAGATTTCTTACAGAGCTGCCAATGCCCAGAAAAGAAAACTAGTATATTTTCTACAAGAACAGAGTATATTTATTTTTTTGCGTACAGCCCTGAGAAAAGCATTCTTTTTTAATAATATTCTGCTCTAGAAACATCTAGAATTGCCTGGAGAATGTCGGATTAAGAGAAAAGTCAGAGAAAAATAGATATAAAATAAACTGCATTAAATACAGTAGTTGGCGGAGCAAAAAAAGAGGTTGGTCGCATGATCGCATGAATAAAATAATAGCTATGTGATCATATGACAAGAGCAAAAGAGGGGGCCCACGTAGTTTAAGTGATCGCATGTTCGCACATATAAAACATTAGCCTAGAGTTTATGCAATAAAAAACAAAAATTAAAGTGCCCAGCAAAAGGTGTCGTCGCATGATCGCAAGAGTGGAAAGGAGGCCTTGCGATCATGCGACAAGCATTGAGGGAAGGCCTGTGGTAGGTGGGAAGTCAACGGAAAACATTAGGGCAGTTGAGATTAATTTCCAACACTCCCCCTTAATCACAACTGTTGTAGTCTTTGATGCCCAGTCGATCTCTTTGATAAATAAAACTCTCTTTTCCCAGTGCCTTGGTGAAGATGTCTGCTAATTGATCTTTAGATCTGCAATGTTCCAAGTAAATTTCTCCATTGTTGATCAACTCTCTGATGAAATGATACCTCGTGTCAATATGCTTGGTCCTTTTGTGAAAAACTGGATTTTTTGACAATGCTATGGCTGAATTGTTGTCACAATAGATCTTTGTCGCTTCGTCTTATTTTTGTCTAAAATCTTTCAAAATTCTTCTCATCCAAACTGCTTGACATGATGCACTTGTGGCTACTACATACTCTACTTCAGCAGATGAAAGAGTGACAATCGGTTGTTTCTTTGATGCCCATGATACTACACTTGATCCAAAATGAAAAACATAACCTGAAGTGCTCTTTTTATCATCTATGCTTCCTGCATAGTCACTATCTATATATCCTATGAGTTTGAATTCATTTGAGCTTGAGTATTGAATCCCATAGTTCTTTGTTCCACTCACATATCTTAAAATTCTTTGTCCAACATTCCAATGTGTAACTTTTGGAGTCTCCATGAACCTTGAAATCAAACTTACAGAAAATATTATGTCTGGCCTTGTGGCTGTTATATACATAAGGCTGCCAACAAGTCTCTTACACAAAGTTGGATTTACATCATCTCCTTTGTCATCTTTACTCAATTTCAAACCTGTGACCATAGGTGTTGGAGCTGATTTGCTGTTCATCATATTAAACCTTTTCAAGATGTCATTTGCATACTTAGATTGAGAAATTAAAATACCTTTATCATTTTGATTCACTTCAATGCCAAGAAAATACTTCATTAAGCCTAAATTAGTCATCTCAAATTCTTTCTTCATTGTTGATTTGAACATGTCAATTGATAAATCACCGGTGAAGATCAAGTCATCAACATATAAACAGATAATCAAGATTTCACCATTTTCATTCATCTTGGTATACAATGTAGGCTCACTACCGCACCTATTAAATCTATTTTGCAAAAAATAAGAGTCAATTCTACTATACCACGCTATTGGGGCTTGTTTGAGTCCATAAAGAGCCTTCTTGAGCTTGTAAACTTTATTTTCATGACCCAAAAACTCATACCCAGGTGGCTGCTCCACATAAACTTCTTCTTCTAAAATGTCATTGAGAAAAGCTGATTTCACATCCATTTGATACACTGCCCACTTGTTTTGAGCTGTTATGGCTAATATTGTTCTCACGGTGTCCAAACAAGCCACTGGTGCAAATGTCTCATTCTAGTCTACCCCAGGCTGTTGTGAGTAACCTTTTGCTACGAGTCTTGCCTTGTGTCTTTGCACATCACCATTTGCATTCAATTTGGTTTTGTAAACCCACTTTACTCCTATCACTTCTTTTCCTTTTGGAAGACTAACCAACTCCCATGTTTCATTCTTTTCAATTGCATCAATTTCTTCATTCATTGCATTTATCCATTTTTCTTCTTTAACTGCTTCTTCAAAATGAATTGGATCATCAGCATGTGAATACAATGCGGAAAGAAAATTCTGATCTATGTTATTCTCATCATCATTTTGCTCATAAATCTCTCTTAAACTTCTGATTCTTTGTCTTCTTAAGCTTGCTAATGTGGGATTGGACATGTCACTTGAATTTTTTGAATGTGGACTTGATGGACCTGCACTGTGTTCCTTGTGATATTGGTGTTTGTTGTCCACTTGAAGGTGTGATTGCTTGAATATGTGAGGTTGTTCTTGTGCTTGTTGAAGGTGTCATTTGAGCACTACTTTGTTGTCCTTGATTGGGAGTGGGAGGAGTCACATTTGGAGGAATACCTGCTGGCATAGTTTCTTCATTTTCTTCTTGTGGTATGTTGGTTACTATGTTGATTGTTTTGTCCAAAGTTCCATCCCATGCTTCATCTTCTACGAATGGCACATCTCTATTGATTATGACTTTCTTTCTGATTGGATTGTATAGCTTGTATGCCTTAGATTCATCACTATATCCCACAAATATACATTTTTCTCCCTTGTTGTCCAATTTCCTTCTCAATTCATCCGGCACATGTGCATATGCCACACATCCAAATACCTTCATATGAGAAACACTATGTTTTCTTCCACTCCATGCTTCTTTAGGAATCATATTTTTAACACTTTTTGTTGGACATCTATTCATAATGTATGCTGCACATGATATGGCTTTAGCCCAATACTTATTTGGCAAATTTTTGGCTTTCAACATACTTCTAGCCATTTCCATTATTGTCCTATTCTTCCGTTCAGCTACACCATTTTGTTGAGGGGTATATCTTGTGGTAAATTGCTTATGAATTCCATGCTCCTTGCAAAATCTCATGAAGTCATTTGAAATATACTCACCACCTCTATCTGTTCTCAATACTTTGATGTAATAACCACTCTATTTTTCAGCAAGTGATTTGAATTGACAAAAGTATTCAAACACCTCACTCTTATGCTTTAGAAAATAGACCCATGTTTTCCTTGTATAGTCATCAATAAATGTCAAAAAATAGAATCTTCCACCTATTGAAGGTGTTTGCATTGGCCCACACAAATCTGAATAAATTATCTCCAAAGGTGCCTTAGCTCTGATTGACATACCGGCTCGAAATGATTCTCTATGTTGCTTTCCTAAGATGCACCCTTCACATACTCTTTCTGGTTTTTCAATTAGAGGTAAACCCTTTACCATGCTTTTCTTATGAAGCAAATTTAAGGCTGCAAAATTTAAATGTCCAAATCTTAGATGCCATAACCAATTTTCATCTTTTATTTCTGCTTGATAAGATACTTGAGGAAGTGCTGCAACTTTTCTTTCATTCATTTGTGAGTTCATTGAGTTGTCTACTTGAGAGAACTCTACATTCAAATCTGGTCTTATTTTTAAAGGAAACATTCTATTACTTGTCATTTGAACCTTTGCTATGAGCTGATTGCTCGGTAATTTGTCTAAAATTGTGCACTCTCCATTGTTAAAAAATACTCTATACCCTTTTTGAATAAGTTGACCAATGCTCATTAAATTGTGTTTTAAACCGGGAACAAAATAGACATCATTCATGTGTTTCTTCTCCCCCATTTTGGTTAGAATGTTGATGCTCCATTTTCCTTTGACTTCTACTTTGTTGTCATTACCCAAAGTTACATCAGATTTTACTCTCTTATCCAAACTAAAAAACATTTCTAAATTTCCAGTCATGTGATTGCTGCAACCTGAGTCTAAAAACCACACATCCTTTTCATTTGCTTGTGCAACATTGCATGCTAAAAACATAGTACCCTATTCTAATTTTTTATTTTGGGTTTTTTTCATGAAATTCACATTTTGTTGTCTAAAATCATATTGTTTCTTTCTACATTCATTCATATAATGCCCAAATTTCTTGCAATAATGACATTGGACTGAGGATTTGTCATACCTTTGGCTTTGAGGCTGATTTTGTGATGAGTATTGACTTGGGTTTTGGTTGTTACCTCTTCCACTTGAGCTTGATGGATTGCTGCCCCTTCCATTTGTGTTTATTGGGCTGCCTCTTCCGCCTCTATAAGAATTTTTTCCTCTACTTCTGAAATTTGTTCTTCCTCTGCCTCTACCAGTGTTGATTGAGACTTGTGTCTTGAATGCATGCTCCAAATTTGAAGTTGCTGACCTTCTCAATCTATGCTCATGAGAAATGAGTGATGCATGAAGTTCATCCACTGAAAATTGTGAGAGATCTTTTGTCTCTTCTATGGCTACCACAATAGATTCAAACCTTGTAGGAAAACTTCTTAAAATCTTTTCAACAACTCTCCTTTCTTCAAGAGTGTCACCATGTGATCTGATCTGATTTACCAAACCAATGATTTGAGTGAAGAATGTGTCTATTGTATCTGATTCTTTCATGTAAATTGTTTCAAAATCTCTTCTTAGCATTTGCAGTTTAGGTATTTTTACCTTTTCCATTCCTTGATAAGTTGTTTTAAGAATGTCCCATGCTTGCTTGGACTTTGTAGCTACTTGAATTCTTGGAAAAATACTTTCATTCACTCCTTGAAAGATGAAGAAGAGGGTTTTTGAATCTTTCTTTTTATTTTCTTTTAACACATCTTTCTCTACCTGAGTCAAAGCATTATATGCTGCTACATCTACTGGTTCTGGGTAACCATTTTCAACAAGCTCCCATAAATCTTGAGCACAAAATAATGCCCTCATTGAGATTGCCCAATAATCATAATTTTTTCCATTCAACTGTGGGATCTGTGGATTTGTCAAGCTTGTGCTTGCCATTGTTGTCTGTAAATACCTTTGCTCTTTGATTCACCTTCAGCTCTGATACCAATTTGATGGAGGCAGAGACAGAACTATCATACACAGCTAGAAATAAAAACTCAATAAACAGAATAGAAACCCTTTTCCACTTTAAAATAAGACTTTATATTAATGCCCAATTTTTAGATTTCTTACAGAGCTGCTGATGCCTAGAAAATAAAATCAGTATATTTTCTACAAGAACAGAGTATATATATTTTTTTTGCATACTACCTCGAGAAAAGCATTCTTTTTTAATAATATTCTTCTCTAGAAACATCTGGAATTGCCTGGAGAATGTCAGATTAAGAGAAAAGTCAGAGAAAAATAGATATAAAATAAACTGCATTAAATACAGTAGTTGGCGAAGCAAAAAGAGAGGCTGGTCGCATGATCGCATGAATAAAATAATGGCTATGTGATCATGTGAAAAGAGCAAAAGAGGGGGCCCACGTAGTTTAAGTGATCGCATGTTCGCACATATAAAACATTAGCCTAGAGTTTATGCAATAAAAAACAAAAATTAAAGTGCCCAGCAAAAGGTGTTGTCGCATGATCGCAAGAGTGGAGAGGAGGCCTTGCGATCATGCGACAAGCATTGAGAGAAGGCCTACGGTAGGTGGGAAGTCAACGGAAAACATTAGGGTAGTTGGGATTAATTTCCAACACATCATTGCTACTCACAGGCAGCTAAGCAAAATGCATCCCCTTCACAAATTATTACTCCCTCATTTCTTTGACACCATGGACATTAATCAAGCTGCTCGACAGACTCTGATTAATGCAAATGGTATTATTGAATCTGGATTCACACCCTATAGATACTCCATAGAATTGTCCTGTAAAGCATATAGAAACTGGAAACTAAAAGACCAAGGCTTGCCTAACAATCTAATCAAAAGGTACAATGTTTCTTTTGCCCTGTTATTCTCTGCTACCAAGTGTCATGTATTGAATATAAATAATTCTGAGCTAGGAGATGTACCTATGCAATTGCAGAGGGATGGCAGTTGCAGACTCAGAGGCACCTCATGGACTGAGGCTTGTGATAGAAGACTACCCTTATGTAGTGGACGGGCTGGAGATCTGGGCTGCTTTAAAGCAATGGGTGAGTGATTACTTGAATCATTACTACAAGACCGATGATGCAATCAAGGAAGACACAGAAGTGCAGGCATGGTGGGAGGAGGTGGTGAACGTGGGGCATGGAGACCTGAAGAATGAAAGCGGATGGTATAAGATGGAGTCGGTGGAGGAAGCGGTAGAGGCAATTACAACCATCATTTGGATTGCATCTGCCCACCATGCAGCTGTCAATTTCGGGCAATATGGATACGGAGGATACATGCCTAATTTCCCTACCCTTGGCAGATGCCTCATTCCCAAGAAAGATTCCCCTGACTACACCAACATGGTGAAATACCCAGAGAAGTTTATGCTCTCATCTGTTTCCAACCCTAATCAGGCCACCGCCGTGATAACGGTGTTGGAGATTCTGTCGAAGTAATCAATGAATGAAGCGTACTTAGGTTAGGTGAAGGGATCCACTTCTGAATGGACCGAAGATGATGGCGTCAAACAAGCCTTTGGGAGATTCTCTGCAGCTCTGGCCCGTATGGAGAAGAATGTGTCGGAGAGGAACAATAATCCTGAGCTGAGGAACAGGCACGACCCTTCACATTTTCTATACAAGCTCCTGTATCCGAGCACAACTGATATTTCCAAGGAGGGTGGATTGACTGGCAGGGGAATTCCTAACAGCGTTTCTATTTAATCTTTGTCTCCCTTCACTCCACTATTCAATTTAGAGTTGTGTGCTTTTAAATAGCAGCTGTGACCATTCTGCATTGCTGTCGAGCTATTTAATTATCACTAAATGTAACGCAGTTATGTAGAAGTGGATGGAGTTGGCACCTACCTAATCCATCCTATTTTAATAAAGAATTACAATGAAGAGTGTATCTTTATATTCCTTTTGTTGCTTTATATTGCTCGTGTTGGCTACGTCTGAAGCCAAATCTATAACGGCTGGAGTTATGTGTGAAGCCAAATCTGTGGTAACGGCTAGAGTTCATAGTAGCCTATTTTCTTGTAACCACTGCCAATGTTTGGCAATCTCTTATGTAACTGAAGATTCTCCACTCTTTCACTATGTGTATGCCATTTTCATAAGGCATCCTTTATATATATTATTGTAATACCGGTTGTAAGTACATTGAGAAAACCAGAGATAAATAAAAGAGAATCCCCTTCTTGTAGAGTGGATGTAGTCCATTAGGATGAACTACTATAAATCCTTTGTTCTATGTCTGTTATGTATTATTTTCCGTAATTTATTTTATGTAGCTTTGCATTCACAATTGGTACCAGAGCTCTGGTGAAGAAGCTCATTGTAATAACTGAGTGGTGAAGCTAGTTGGAAATCGTGAAGAATTTCTAGAAGAATGTACGGAGCAAACAAATGGAGGATTGAGAAATTTGGAGGTCGAAACTTTGGATTATGGAAAGTGCAGATACAATCATTAATGATCAAGCAGGATCTATCACCCACATTGCAAGGGAAAATGAAGGGAAAGAGCTCAATGTCGGATGAAAATTGGGAGAAGATGGACATGAAAGCTCGGGAAACTATCTTCTTATCATTGTCCAGCAATATGCTCTTCAATGTCTCAGCTGAGAAGACCATGAAGGAGTTGTGGGACAAACTATCTTCCTTGTATGAGATTGCATCAGCTTCCAATAAGGTATTTATCATGAAAAAATTGTATAATTTGAAAATGCGAGAAGGGGGAGTTATGTCAAATCATTTAAATAAATTCAATACAATAGTCACCCAATTAATTTATGTGGGTATTAACTTAGATGATGAGATCAAGGCTCTTTTATTATTGTGTTCTTTATCGAATAGTTGGGAAGGTGTGGTGATGGCAGTGAGCACTTCAGTGGCTACCAAAAGAAAGTTAAAATTTGATGATGTTGCAACCACTCTTCTCAGTGCAGACATGAGAAGAAAAAATCAAGAGCCCTCATCCCATGATGCTTTGACTGTTGTAAGTACTGACAATAGAGGAAGGGGTCAAGATAGAGGCAGAAATAACGATAGAGGAAGATCAAAGTCCAGGGGCCGAAATGGAGAATGTTGGTTTTGTTGCAAGTTGGGTCATATTAAAAGGAATTGTTGGAACTACAAAAAGACTCAAGAAATGACGATCAATAACGAAGCCAACATAGCATACCAAGAAGATGCCAACGTTCTTATTTTAACCCCAGAAGAAATTCCAACTAATGGTTGGATGCTTGATTCAGGTTCATCATTTCATGTCACTCCATGCAAGGAGTAATTCCAAAATCTACAAAGCGGTAACTTCGATAAGGTTTTTCTTGGTAACAATGAATCTTGTGATGTGTTCAGGAAAGGAGTTATTTCATTAAAACTAAAAAATGGATATACTTGGTTGTTACATGATGTTAGATATGTTCCCGAGCTCAAACAAAATGTAATCTCGACTAGACAATTGGGTTCTCAAAGTTGTGAAATTTGTTTTGAATCAAATAGATGTAAAGTTAAAAAGGGGGCCTTGGTAATGGCTAGGAACATAAAATTAGGCACTTTGTATGTAATAGAGAGTCATGTTGAAGTGCGAGTTGTTAATCGTGTTTTAGATTTTTCATTGTGTGAAATATCAACTGTCCAAAAAGGTTCTTTGGATCAATTAGATGTTGAAACAGATTTTTTTATTAATGATTTTCTTAGTATGCTTGACAATGAAAGTTTTGGGGATCAGGTAGATGATAGTAAGTAGGTTGTTGCCAAAGAACCTCGAGTGGATGAAATTGATGGTAATCCTCAGTTGGGACAAAATGCATGTTGTGAATTTAGCTTTCTTGTATGGAAGTTTGTGACTCTGCTATTTTTTGTAGTTAGTAGTGAATTTGGCTTTCTTTCAAGCATTTTTGGGTTTTGCATGTGGGTGAT
This sequence comes from Chamaecyparis obtusa, assembly GCA_027943335.1. Lineage (NCBI taxonomy): Eukaryota > Viridiplantae > Streptophyta > Pinopsida > Cupressales > Cupressaceae > Chamaecyparis > Chamaecyparis obtusa. The sequence goes on along the minus strand of BSBK01009048.1, from coordinate 598,928 downwards.
AGGAGATGTGATTTCACGTTCTTTGAATGTCATTGGATGGGGTCAGGTGGGTGCTTTGAGGAACATTGTGACAAGGGACAAGTTCAAGTCTTGTAGAGTTTCTCTCGGCATTTTGAAGAACTGACCTTAGCCTATTGCGGGGGATATCTCTGAGCATTCTTCTTTCTGATATGACTTGTCTTCAAGTGGGAGATTGTTGGCTTCGTGTGAAGCCAAATCTATAATGGTTGGAGTTACATGTGAAGCCAAATCTGTGGTAACAGCTGAAATTATTCCATAGCAACCTATTTTCTTGTAACCACTACCTATATTTGGCAATCTCTTATGTAACTAAAGATTCTCCGCTCCCTCACTATGTGTATGCCATTTTCGTAAGGCATATACTGGTTGTAAGTAGACTAAGAAAACCATAGATAAATAAAAGAGAATCCCCTGCTTGTAGAGTGGATGTAGTCCAGTAGGACTAACCACTATAAATCCTCTGTTCTATGTTTGTTCTGTATTATTTTCTGTAATTTATTTTGTGTAGCTTTGCATTTACAGCTCGACTCTCATACTCATAATTCTAAATGACAAAAAACAACAAAATAGTTGTAATTCACAAAATAAAATAGGAAACTCATTTATCATTAAAAATTGTCTCCCAATTTATGGTGATGCATGACTTCCTGTCATGTCCCCTTTTCAAATAATTAAAAATAATAACTTTTGCTAAGGCTGGCAGGCTCCAAAAGTGAAGTTTCAGGAAAAGGGGCTAATCTTTGGAAACCAATGGAATAATAAATGATAATTATTATTAAAATATGTATTATTGACCCCTCTTGGTCATGAGTTAGGTTTATGACCTCTTTTAAAGGGGTTTGGAGGCATTTCGGGCTCATTCTAGAACTTGATTTTTGCTCATTGCTTTGTTGTTCTTCAGAGGCTGCCAAACCTGTGGAGAAGGAGACCCAAAGATGGGAGTTTTCAGGTTTCTAGGAAGGCTAAGGATGGGATTTTGAGGCCATTCCATGTGCAAGCTCATGCAGAGTTTGCCCTTGTGCTGAATAGTGCAAATTTGTGAGTTTTTGGGTGTGTTTCTTGTAAGAATTTGGTGTTTTTAGTTGAGTATTTCATATCAATTTGGTTTGCTGCTGTATTGCAGACATTTTAATGTTAAAATAGAGATGAATATATGTCTTGGGTCATGGTTATACTTCTGTGATAGATTATTAGTGTTTTTTGGTGTTTTCAAGCTATTTTGTGTTGTTTTTGGGAGCCTGATGAGCATTGTTTTTGTCCTCCATTTGGGAGCTGTTGTGTGAACTCTATATAGATCTAGATATGTCATTTTGTAGGCTGTTATGCTGGTGAAATTTATGTAAAAATTTCTACTTTCAGATTTATCAATAATATGTGAAGCTATGAAGTTTTTGGCACTATTTCTGGCATACCCGATTTGGGTTTTATTGAGAAATTGCATAATCTTTCAAAGTGTTGATTGTTTAATTTAATAATCTGATTATAAGACTTAAATATGATATAAAAATCAGAAAAGGGACATTTCAGTGGTATCAAAGCTATGATCTTGCCAGCCTGAGGGTTTGTAGAAGTTTGTATGCAACTAAGTGAAAGAGAAAAGAGATATTTGCAGTGAGAAAAGAATAAAGAAATTCTAATCAAACCTCCAATTGAAAATAAAAGTACAAAATCCAAGGAAGGGACAAGTATGGCTGACCCAGATGAGATGGAAAAAAAATTCTTCTAGGACATCCAGAACACTCAAAAGCAAACAGTGGATAGTTTGGCAGAAACTAGAGAGGCTTTGTGGTTATTGACAGAAAAACTCCAAGGAGTTGTATCTACTAATGAGAGAGGGAGAACTTTAGAGGAGCCAAGAAATCTGAAACCCACACCCTCTAAATCAACAAAAACTATTTTCTTTCCTATAGATGAGCCACTAGTACCAAATCCAGCCCTTACTCCTATGGAAGAGGTTACGGGTAACTTGATTGCATTAAGAGGTACTTACAATGGCTTAGATGATGAATTTTGTAGTTCGGTTCCTTTTAGAGAATATGTGGATATGATGAACACTTTGATGCCCAAGAAAGAGTATAGGAGGGAGCAAGACATAAGTGGAAGAGAGCTCAAAAATAAAATAAGAAAGTTTACAACACCTACTTTTGATGGAACAAATAAAAGTTCAGCTAGAGCATGGCTACAAAAATTACAAACTTTCTTCACACTTAACCCTATGAAGGAGAGTGATGTCGTTCAATTCGCAAGTCTGCACTTGGAAGATGCAGCCTATGATTGGTGGTATCATGGAATGACTACTCAAGGTCATGATTAGGTAACTACATTTGATGATTTTAGTCAAAGAGTGATAGATAGATTTGATCTCAAGGATGATGAAGAGTATTTTAAAGAATTGTCAAAGTTGAGGCAAACCAAATCAATTAATGAGTATGTAAAAGAGTTTCAAAAAGTGGCTATTATGGTACTTGATATGAGTGAAAAGAGGATTGTTTATCTTTTTCTTGATGGTTTGGAAGATTCTGTTAAAGTTTTGGTTAAGGCTTTCTCACCCTCAACCTTACAGGAAGCTATCAAAAGAAGCTTGCAACTTGAAACTTGTGTGCCTATGAAACTAGTCACTAATCAAAAACCCCCAAATCTTTGGCAACATAAGGGGAATTTTTAGAAAAAGACTTTTCCAGCACCACCACCAAAGAATGTGATAAATGTAGCAAAAAAGAAGGTAGATGAAGAGACTAGGAGTGAATTACGAAGGAAAAATCTTTGTTTCACTTGTAGAGAACCATGGGTTCCAGGACATAGATGTTTGGGGAAATGTCAAGTGCACTATATTGAAGTTTCTTCAGAATCTGATTCAGATGAGCATGAGGAATTTCATGACACTAAGGAGAAGGAAGAAGAAGAGAAAGAAAAATAAATCAGCAAGGATGGCACTTTAGCAGCATTATCAAGAGTCCCAAGATACCATCCCTTTCGAATTCAAGGGGTAATAGAAGGGCAAAGGTTGACAATTCTTCTTGATAGTGGGGCAGCTCACAATTTTATTAATGAGGGATTTGTCATGAAAAGAGGGCTTAAAGTAGAAGATTTTGAGGGATTCAATGTTACTGTAGCCGATGGATTCACTATACCTTGCACACGGGTGGTGAAACAACTCAGGATGAACTTAGGAGATTATGAGTTATGTGATGACTTCTATGTTGTTGGCATTGGGGAGACAGATCTTGTATTGGGTGTTCAATGGTTGCACTCTATTGGAGGCTATTACATGAACCATCAAACTATGGAGTTTAAATTTCATTCCAATGGGAAAGAAGTCTTATTGAGAGGCTTATCGGATGGAGCACCTAAGGTGGTCACTACAAAGAGGATGGAGAGGACTTTTCGAAGAGGACAAGTAGCATGGGCAGCAGGAGTCATAATCCATCCAACAAGCTCTCCAAAGAATCAAGGTAATTTCCATTTTGAAATTCAAAATATTCTTGATAAGCATAGTATAGTTTTCAATGATTTGCCTCTGGGATTACCACCAGATAGAGATTTTGAGCATGTTATAGAGTTAGAACAGGGTGCCAAACCAGTTATAACAACTCCATACTACCATCCAAGAGGTTATAAGGAAGAAATAGAAAAAACTATTAAGGAACTCCTAGACATGGGATTCATAAGGCTTAGCTCTAGTCCATTTGCATCATCTGTGGTACTTGTCAAGAAAAAGGATGGTACAATGAGAATGTGTATAGACTACAGGGCTCTAAACAAGAAGACCATAAAAAATAGGTATCCCATACCATGCATAGATGAACTCATTAATCAGTTACATGGTGTTGTATACTTCTCAAAAATTGACTTAAGATCAGGGTGCCATCAAATCCGCATGAGGAGGGAACATGTGGAAAAGACTGCTTTCAGATGTCACTATGGGAACTTTGAATTTCTTGTTATGCCATTTGTCCTCACTAATGCACCAGCAACGTTCCAATCTTGTATGAATAAGGTATCCAGCAAGCATCTTCAAAAATTTGTTTTGGTATTTTTTGATGATATCTTGATTTACAGTAAAACATGGAAAGAGCATCTAAAGCACATAGACACTATTTTGAGAATCTTGGAGCAGCAATCCTTCTATGCTAAGCTATCTAAATGTGAGTTTGGTTTGACAGAGATCCTATATTTGGGACATATTATAAGTTCTAAAGGAGTATAGGTTGATCAACAAAAAATTCAGGCAATTTTGGACTGGCCTCCACCCACTAATCTTACATAGTTGAGAGGTTTCTTCGGGTTGTGTAGCTACTATAGGAGATTTGTCAAGGTATTTTCTCAGCTTGCTGCCCCCTTGACTGATTTGACAAAGAAAGGAGATTTTATTTGGACAGAAGAGACACAAAAAACATTTGATAAGCTTAAGGAGGTAATGAGTTCATGCCCTGTGCTTGCAATTCCATATTTCTCTTTACCTTTTGTTGTTGAATGTGATGCTTCTAGAGAAGGTATAGGGGCTGTCCTAACTCAAAGGAGACATCCAATAGCATTTGAGAGTAGAAAATTAATTCAATCAGAGAAAAGTTACTCCATCTATGATAAGGAAATGTTGGCAATCATGCATGCACTTCATAAGTTTAGACAATATTTGGTATGTGGGAGATTCATTGTAAAGACAGACTATAATAGCCTCAAGTTCTTCTCAAACCAAAGGGATTTGAATGATCGTCAAAAAAAATGGGTAAGAAAATTGTAAGCTTATGATTTTGATATTGAATACGCGAAAGGAAAGAATAATGTGGTTGTTGATGCTCTCTCAAGAAAGCCCACTTTGTGTTCCTTAACATCTATCTCTGCTGATTGGAAAGTCTCCATAATTTTAGAGTATGCTAAAGATTCCTTTGCCACCAAGATTTTGGATAAGTTAGTGGATGATAATAGGTACAAGGTTGTTGATGAATTCTATTTATTACAAGAACAAGATCTTCTTAGTGCCAGGATCAAAAACTAAGGAGAGGATATTGAGGGCCTTTCATGACACACCTTTGGCTGGTCATCAAGGATACTTCAAGACATATAGGCAACTTCGAGAGCGGTTTGCATGGAAGGGTATAAAGGAGGATGTCCTTAAACACATTAAGGAATGTATGGTATGCCAACCAAACAAGAGTGAGAAAAATTTTCCTGCAAGGTTGTTGCAGCCACTTCCTATTCCTGAACAAAAATGGGAAAGTATTTCCATGGACTTCATCACTGGGCTGCCCAAGGTTCAAGGTAAGGATTTCATATATGTGTTGGTAGATAGACTAACTAAGTATGCACATTTCTTTCCCATCACATCTGATTTCAAGGCATCACAAGTGGCAGAATTGTTCTTCAAGGAAATTTTCAAGTTGCATGGCTTGCCTAGAAACATTGTCAGTGACCGGGACAGTAGATTCCTGAGCTCTTTTTGGAAGGAGCTCTTTCATTTGGCAGGAACTAAACTCTCTCCCAGTACTAGCTATCACCCTCAAATAGATGGACAAATAGAGATAGTTAATAAATGGATAGAGGGATATTTGAGGAACTATGTTTCAAATCAACAACATGCTTAGGTGAAATGGTTGCACCTAGGGGAGTATTGTTACAATACATCTCATCACATGTCTATTGGTATGCCTCTTTTTCATGTTTTTTATGGTTATGATGCCCTTTCCTTTGTTGATCTAGTACTTTCAGATAGCAGAGTACCTGCAGCAAGTGATTTCATTAAGGAAAGCCAAGACATAATAAGGTCCCTCAAGGATAATCTACAACATGCACAGAACCAATAGAAGTTGATGCTGATAGGAAAAGGACTAAAAGATCTTTTGAGGTGGGAGATTTGGTATTTGTCAAGTTGCAGCCATATAAGCAAAGCACCTTGAAGAGGAGTGGGGCAGAGAAGCTCAAGCCAAGGTTCTATGGGCCTTATAAGATCATCAGGAAGGTAGGAGAGGTAGCTTATGAATTGGAGCTCCCACCAAACAGAAAAATACATAATGGTTTCCATTTCTCTTACCTGAAGAAGGTTCTAGGCTAGAAAACCATAGTATCTAAAAAATTAACACCTCTTGATGATGAAGGGAAATTAGTCTTAATACCAGAAGAGGTTTTGGATACAAGAGAGAAAAGATTGAGAAATAGGAGCATCACAAAGCATTTGGTCAAATGGAAAGGATTACCATTGGAGGATGCAACTTGGGAAGGAGAACATATCCTTGAGCATCCCAACCTTCATTGCTTGAGGACAAGCAATATTTGGGAGGGAGGACTTGTCATGTCCCCTTCTCAAATAATTAAAAATAATAACTTTTTCTAAGGCTGGCAAGATCAAAAAGTGAAGTTTCAGGAAAAGGGGCTAATCTTTGGAAACTGATGGATTAATAAATGATAATTATTATTAAAATATGTATTATTGACCCCTCTTGGTCATGAGTTAGGGTTATGCCCTCTTGTAAAGGGGTTTGGAGGCATTTCGGGCTCATTCTAGAACTTGATTTTTCCTTATTGCTTTGTTGTTCTTTAGAGGCTGCCAAACCTGTGGAGAAGGAGACCCAAAGATAGGATTTTTTAGGTTTTTAGGAAGGCTAAGGATGGGATTTTGAGGCAATTCCATGTGCAAGCTCATGCAGAGTTTTCCCTTGTGCTGAACAGTGCAAATTTGTAAATTTTCGGGTGTGTTTTTTGTAAGAGTTTGGTGTTTCCGGTTGAGTATTTCATATTAGTTTGGTTTGCTACTGTATTTCAGATATTTTGATGTTAAAATAGAGCTAAATATATGTCTTGGGTCGTGGTTATACTTCTGTGATAGATTATTAGTGTTTTATGGTGTTTCCGGGCTATTTTGTGTTGTTTTTGAGAGCCTGATGAGCATTGTTTTTGTCCTCCATTTGGGAGCTATTGTGTAAACTCTATATAGATATAGAAATTTAATTTTGTAGTCTATTATGCTGGTGAAATTTCTATAAAAATTTCTACTTTCAGATTTATCAATAATATGTGAAGCTGTGAAGTTTTTGGCACTATTTCGGGCATACCCGATTTGGATTTTATTGAGAAATTGCATAGTCTTTCAAAGTGTTGATTGTTTGATTTAATAATCTGATTAGAAGACTTAAATATGATATAAAAATTAGAAAGGGGACATTTCACTTCCTTTCTCTAGTCTTTAGTATCGTTCCCCACTGAGTTATCTTCTTCTTTGTTCTTGTGCTTCCTTTTCTTAGAATTCTTTCCGAGTCTTATTTTTTTGGTGATCACACCAAACACAAAATTCATCATAAGATTCTCCATTATCCTGCATAGTGAGGTAAAAGCAGTATTGAACTCATCAGAAAAGATGGTGTCAGGGTAACATTTTCCAAAGAAGTCAATGTGTTTTGCAAGGCCCGGATATAGTTCATTAGAGAATCTTTGTTGTTCGTGTTCTTCTTTTTAATAAGGGAATTATGCTTCTCTTTGTCTTCTTCCTAAAAATAGGGTAGCTGCAGGAAATATTCCCCATTTCTTCCACTTCCTCTAAATTAACCGTGAGTTCAGAGGTATTTTCCTCCTCAGCTTCTTCCAGATCATCAGCATTTTTTTGATATTCTTCATCATCAAAGTTGTCACTATCCTCAATCTCTTCTAACTTGTACTATCCTCAATCTCTTCTTACTCATACTCTTGGTTAGTTTTCAACACCACTTCCTCCTCCAGACTTTTTCTATTTACTATCCTTCTTGTTCTTTAGCTTGGTCGACCTATGCTCCAGCTAGAACTTAGCTCATTCTTCTTCTCATTGGAAGTGTCACATTTCTTACCCTCCTAAGAATTAGTATCATCCCCAGAATCATCCTTATCAACATCAATGTAAGTTCTATTACCTCTCAAGTTAGTTTTACGAACCTTAATAGAGATAGGCTTCTTGGACGGGGCCTTTCTTTTGAGAGGAGTGGCATCAAGCAAGGTTTCCTCAAAAAACACAAAGGATAATGGTTTCTCCTTAGCTGCAACATTGATTCTCTTACTCCAAATTTTGGTTTTGGGGTTATGCTTCAATCTCTCAGGGAGCGGTTCACTACTTAGCAACTCAATTTTCACTAAGCTAGCTAGAGCACTAACTGCCTGAGTGTAAGTAAGGTACCTATTAGTAGGGGGAATTGTTAAAAACATGTTGGTAGAGAACATAAATCAACCCTTGATGTAATAGGGGGGACTCTCCTTTGTTAATACTATTACTAAGAGAAGAAAATAGAAAGAAAGGCATGTTGGTTTTTATCCATGGCACATATGATTTAAAAGAGGGTGATGTTAGCCATGAAATATAGTAAACCCACCCTCTAAAGTAAAGTACTTCATAACATATAAACAAATTAGAGAGTAAGGGGTGGGGAGAGAAGACATGGCATACTCATTACCTGAAGACACCACATCGAACTTCTCACCATTTTCAAAGAACTTCTTTAGGTACTTCTTTTAATCTCCTCTACTCTTCCTTTTAACTTTCTATCTACTACACTCTAGGACAGTGGCTTCAGCTATGAGCTCCAATGTTACCAAAAAATTCACACTACCAATAGACACGTACTCTTACTTCCAAGAATTCACAAATTTCATCAACAATAAAACTAACAATTTTAAAATCACAACTACTTATGTTATTTCATTTTTTAAAATGAGCTTAAAAGAACAAGTGGTGTAATGATTATTGGAACAATATTAATAATTAACTCCTTTCCATAGTAGATGAAGTTTTGTGACTTATTTGAATGCCCTCCCTTGAAAGTAGGTTAAACATACAAAAATGAAGTATAAATATATTCATCACTTTTGTGTGTGTGTGTGTGTGTGTGTGTGTCTATGTGTGTGTGTCTAGGCTTAGAAAGTTATTTTCCCACTAATTCCTCAGCACTTATAGCTTGTAGATATGTATTTAGAGGGACAAAAATTATTTTTCTACTTTGAGAACCATGACTTATGTTTGAGTGGTTTAGGTGAAGTGTTATACCTCTTGAAGTATGCCACTAGTTTGAGCCAACCTTAAAATATATCTTAACTGATAAAACCAACGTTGAGTTTTATCCTTTTGATCATGTAATTTGTTGATACTAGCCTTGTAGGGTTTCTAATCTAACCCTATCTTGCTAATCCACATCCTTCATCACATCATAGTTATTAGATCTTTTGATGATTTGGAGCTCTTAACTGTCCATCTTAGTTTTGAGTTAGGAAACTAGCATGAGACACTAAAAGAAAAACTCATTTAAGTTGTTCGGTCTCTTTTAATATTTTTCATTGTATTGATGTGGTTTACTAATGTGAAGTTGGTAGTGATACCCCTCTTCCTTTCCTCATCCATTTTGGCTTTTTGAATCTCAACAATCACTTGTTTCCTTAAGGTATTCTTTCATAGAAATGCATCCTTTATTAATTCATCCATCAAGATCACTAATTGGACCTAAATTGTTTGTGACTATCCCTTTTAAGATGAGGAAATGTACTTTGTATCTCCTTGATGAGTTATTATACTTGGTATGTTCTATCCATATGTTGTTTTAGGAACTCTTGTTAGGGTATTTGATACAAGATGTCCCCTAAATAAAGTTTGTGCATTGGTGAAATGTTGCACTGAAATATACTTGTAATCTAACCAAAGGTAATTGAATGAGCTATGGAGAAGCCACATATTGTATTTATTTTTGGATATCAAAATTTCCATTAATAGGCTACATTGGAGATTATGCAATGGATGTTGGTGGCTCTAACTACCTTAGAGGTATTGAACATTGTTTTAAAGATGTGGCTATAATTTTTTCTTCTTCTTGACATAATTCTCAATAAGGCTTTACAATAGCTTTTCTTTTATCTATGCTTACGATCTTTTTGATCTCTAGTTTCTCCAACATAGTCTATCCAACCTTTTTTGGGTCTAGGGTTGTTTGGCTTTGATTTATAGTACTCTTTTTTGTGATGGTTTAATTAAAGGTCTCACCTATACAATTGCTTAATTTATTTCCTTTATGACCTTCAATTTTAGAATATAGATTGTATATTTTGTGTATGTTGCACTCATATCTTTTTAGGATCTTCATGTCAGTACTAATAATTTTATGTATTAAATGTGTTTGTAGTTTGGGTGTCTATTAGGATTAGTATATAAAATGTTTGACATTTCTTTATATTGATGTTTGTAGCATTGCAACTTAAAAGGAACATTAATAACGTATATACAATGTCTCAATTTAAATTTTTGGTACAAAAATGTACAACAAGTATGTTCTTTATGTGATATAAATAAAAATGATTGAATAATTTGGTGTTGCATTATTTTTGGAGTTGGTTTTCAAGGTTATATATTGCTATTCGTCTAACATGCATTGTTCTCTTGCTCGTATTACTCATTTCACCAGTAAACATATTGAATGTTTTGAGGAAGCCATGTAAGTTGGGCACATCAAGTTTGAATGAGCTACTTGTGATCAATGAGATACGTGTGTAGAAAAACATAGCGATTAAGTTTGACATGTTTGTTTAGCCAAAGGACTCCAACATGTTCACAACCTACGTGTGTTGAAATAAATTAATTATACCCAACTTAGTCCATGGTCAGCACAGACCAAGAAGGTTCTAGAGATTCATTAAAAACATGTGTAGCCATCTACAACCATCCAGTCATCTTTTATAACTTCTTTCATTAATATAAAAACTAACTACAACCTATAGTCTTCTCCACATTTATTGTATATTTGCTTATAAATAGAATACTTGAGCTTGCCATTTTAAGCACTCAATAATGGTTAAATTTTTTTGTTATCTTTGAGTGTCATTGTTCTAGTTTTTCTCATGGTATCACGGCCATGAATAAAGAATGGTGTTTGGAATTTCTGCAAAGTGTTATGCTATGTCATTATTATTGTGTCTACTAAGTATTGGAACTTAAGAATCATGTAAGACATTTTTTAGAAGAATGCCCCAGTCATAGAGCATGCAAGCTGCTAAGGACAATACCATCTACGTGGATCAGAGAAGTCAACAGTGTTGAAGGTAAGTTTGACTCAAGTTGAAGAGTAGTTTAGTTTTGTTTGTCAAAGGCTTATTTGAAGAATAGAAGAATATCGGTTTAAGAAATCTTTGAGTTATCTTGAAGAGGCAAGTTGATGTGTGGGGTGTATTTCTTTATATTTTTATGATTTACTATTCTGTGGTGATCTTAGAAAATATGTTTTCTTATGGTGAAATAATCCGACTAGAATATTGAATGGTGTTGCTTTTGTAGTTGAGACATTTGAGGGATCTTATGTGTGATTATGGATAGTATTGAGAAATCAAAGTCTCTTTGGAAGATGCAATTTGTTGTATGCCACAGGTTTGTTTGCTGATATGGTGATCAAGTGTATTTGATAGTTATTCTTCTATGTGAACTTTGAAAGATTTATGTTCTCATATTGTGAAGTGATTGATAAAAAGTTGTAAATTTTGGTTGAAGTGGAGAGTTTGATAAATCTCACTTAATCCTTGTAAGCCATAATTTTTTTTTAAGTCCTTATTTGTTTGGCTCATAAAAAGGCCAACAACAAGGCACTATCTTTGCTAGAGACTTGGTGATTGTGTGTTTGCATGTTTGAGATTTTACTATATTGTTGATATGGCTGTCACTGAGATGTCTAATATTGTGGTTAGTAAAAAGCTAGATTCCTCTAACTATGCTAGTTGGAAATGTGAGATGGATTTAATTTTACATATGAAATTTTTATGGGAAGTAGCAACAACAGATAAACCTACAGATCAAAGAAAACATGAAAAATTGGATAAAATGGATTTGAATTCATGTGCTACACTTTTATGAAAAATTGGTCCAGGGATTAGGCCTCATGTTCAAAATGTAAAAACAACAAAGGAAATATGGGATACTTTTAAAATAAGGTATGAAAGAGCTAGCAATTTAAAAGTGATGGACATTAAAAGACAATTAACTTATTTGAAACTGGAAGGGGGAGATAGCATGAATGATCATATTTCTAAATTGAAAAACTTAAGAAATCAACTTGCAATGATGAAGGTTGAGTTTAAAGACTTTGAAATTATAGATTTTTAATTGAAGTCTTCCAAATGAGTATTTCATTTGTACATTGGAACTAACTGAGAAATTTGAGAATATCAAGCTAGAAGAAGTGTATGATGCTTTGTTAAATGAAGAAGAAAGACTTTAAAATTTTACAAGTGAGTCTAGCAAGAGTCCAACATTTATAGCGAGAGGAAAATATAATAATTACAATCAGGGTAGATCATATCAAAATCAAAGAACTAATCAAGGGAATCAATATACAAATAATCAAAGGAAATGGAATCAACAAAGGGATAATTAGAATAGAGAAAGTTATCAAAGGCCACAAAATGAATGGGGAAATTACCAAAATAATTTTAAAGGAGATAGTGCTATCATATGTTATAACTGTAGACGGTTGCACATGTTTTTAATGATTCTCTAGAGTCTTCTTGGTCTATGCCAACCATAGACTAAGTTGGGTATAATTAATTTATTTCAACTTCCTACTCTTAATTATACTAATTTTTTTAAATAATGCCAAACTCCAAAAATAATAGATCACGGCCTAAAACATTGTTAAGAACCCATTTACACTCATAATTCATTATTCTCTACATACAATAGTTGGAATTTACATACAATAGTTGGAATTCACTAGAAACATGAAAATGATGATAGGTGAGTACGTCTGGACATTTGTGCAATTGCCGACAGCGGGTGTGGGCAGTCGTCGATGCACGTTGTGATTTTTGAGGTGTTGGACAAATTGGGTGTTGGTCCTGATTTAGACAGTATTAAGGTGACTCTCATTCCCAAAGTACATCTTCAACAACCCATTCAAATCTCTCATGTTCGAATCGAACGAGAATAGCCTTGAAATAGTAACTCTGTTATGGCATAACTATTTCTCTAGGTTTCTGTGTGATCTCGTGTGTAATAAGTAGTGCACACAGAGTGTGCTTACTGCACTCAGCTCCAATAATCTGTGTGCATGTGCGTGGAGCTTGAAATGTTTGTGTGCTAATCTACTTATTTTCTATCAGTCATGTTTATTGTATGTCAGAGATGTGGGTTTGAGACTTTTGGTTCAATCCATGTAGCCAAAACTTGTCATCGGATGTCTTCTATTCATTTTTATCCTCTCTTATCCTCTCTTCACTTGATGTGCCTTTATCTCTGTTCTATCACGTTTTCTTCACCAATGGACACATCAATAGATGTTAACCATGCAATCACCATATTGAACATGTTTCAATGATCTACCACAGATGTTCCTCCATCCATCTTCAAATAGTACAACTTCTTTCTTAGAAACATCTTGTTTACCAAGGACTTTCCCTGATAAATATCTCCCAACTTCTTCCACAAAGAATGTGCAGTTTTCTCTTCATGGATGTTCAACTAAATCTAATATTCAAGGATCAATGTTATCAGTCCTTTGGCCTTTTGATCCGCTAGATCCCAATCTTTGTGCTTTACGCCTAAAGGCTTGTTTCCAAACATGGTGATCCACAAATCTTAATCAGGAAACATATCTTCAACTTTAAGTTTCTACAACTCAAAGTTTGTGCCATTGAACTTTTCAATGTCTATTCTTCTTGACATGTCATCCATCTCAATTTCCAAATGAATACTTTGCACACTCCCACTGAAATCAAATTGGCATGAAAAATCAACCCTACCGAACAAGAATAACAACTGGAGAGGCTTTGATACCACTTGTAAAGAAAGCTACGGTGTGGAAATGCTCTCCTAATGCCAATTTTGTAGAGGACATAAGCAATAATGCTTTTCAATTTGCTAAACTTTAGAATCTTAAGACGACTTAAAAACAAAAGAATAGAGCACAAATAAAGATCATACACAAAACACAGATATTTTACATGGGAAACCCTTCGGGGAAAATTCTCACCACCAAAAAACCCAAGCATCTGCTTTGTATTATAATAAAAAATGTTACATACAATCGACAACAGATTTTTTACAGGCTCAAATTATGTTACAATCAACCCAATTTTTCACCATTACTTCTAATGAATCCTCCAACACTTTATACACACCACAATCCATTATGAAATCTAGTACGTCAACTGTGACTTCACAAAATAGTCAACTGACTTAGCCTTGTCACTCATCCAATTGACAGTAACCAAACTATGTGCATTTATCTTTGCAGAGTGGATGCTACACCACAAGCATCACTATATGCTATTGTGGAATTAGGTCTCACCATACACCACTATGTTGGATCTCACCATACAACATTGCACTGTGTTTTATCGTATGGTGAGAAACCACCATATGGTGGATTCATCGTATGTGCCTCACCACATGGTGAGAAACCAGTGTACTATGGACTCATTGTACATGCCTCACCGCATGGTGAGAAACCACCGTATGGTGAGAAACTACATATGTGGTCAGTACGTATGAGGCATTCTTAACAAAGATCTTCAGATATTTCTTTTCTTGAGAATGTGGACACATCAAATAATAGTTCCATCACAATAACAAAAATACTTTAATGAGTGAATGCCTCATGTTAACAAATAGTAAATCTTTGTGACTAATGGAAGGACTCCTCACCTCTCCTCTTCCAATCTAATCAGAGAATGTGAGAACCATATGATTTTCTATTTTTCCTTTCCCCAGATGAAATCTCCCTCCCCTTCTATGTTTTTTGAACTTACATATATCTTGTTCCTATTTCAAAGGCCCCTTCAACTCTTACACCCCTCAATATCATATGAAATGGCTGGTATAAATATTTCACAAGGAAAAATAGATAATGCCTCATTGAATTCAAAATAAATGCCCCTCCAAAATAGCTAGTGCACCGCTATAAAAAATTTTAGGGCAAGATAAGTGTGTTGGCAATAAAAAAGACATGGAAGATAAATGAAACAACACCATTAATATTTTGATTGGTCTCATGATCATATAGAGGACAACTAGTCCAAAGAAACGGTTCCTTTGAAGAATCATAATCTGCAGATAAATAAAGACCAATGGAGCACAACATTACCAAAGGAAAATGTGCCACTTAGACTAATATATATTAATAATAATCAATAATTAATATCATCTTTAATACAACATTAACTATCAAAATTAATTAATCACCATAACATGACAAGATGAAAGAATGCATATAAAACCAAATCATTGCATAAAGAAGGGTATTATAGATATTATTTTCCTCGTGAGTCCTACTTATCCAATTAAACATACAACCATTTCTTAACTATCCTATGCAATTATATAATCATATGAGATGTTGTGCCATTTGAATTTCTCTTTCCTTTAAATTATAATAAATAATTTTGAAGTAATATTGAGTAAACATCAATGAGTATAATTGGTTATCACACATGGAAAAGGTACTTCTTCAATTTTAGTAACATGTCAAGCTATTTGGCTATGAAGGATCTTGGAAGATTTGAAGGAAGAACAAAAGGATGGAATCCAAATTTATTTTGACAATATTTCCCCAATAGCTTTGATGAAAAATTCTATGTTTCATGGAAGAAGCACAAGAACATTGAGATTATGTATCATTTTATCAAAGAATTCATTGAGAATGGTGGAAAAAAATATCTAGTTTTGTAGGTTTGAGCAGCGGCTAATAGACATTTTCACCAAGCCATTTGACAAGGATAGTTCTGAGCACCTAAGAAAAAAGTTGGGTGTAATTGTTTCAAATCAAACATGATCTTTATTTGTTGGCTTAAGACAATTCAAAGGGGGATTGTTGGAATTTTAAATTTTCCTAAGCCTCTGAAGTTTTTCACCTACCTGTCAGGAGCTCCCAATAGCAAGTAAATGCAACCCAAAGGAATGTGCAGACATTGGAATTTTCATCCCCAACTAGCTCCTAACATGACCAGGGCAAGTGTAGCCGCAACAGTCAAATGAAGTTAATGTTGGTAGGTGAGTTTGAATTTCAAATTCGTGTGGGAGATCCTCGTGGACAACAAATGAAAAAAAAAGGAGAGAATGTTTTTCATTATTCATTATGGTGAAGTGTATGCATTAGTAAGAGAATGTTATTGTGCTCTATGTGATTCAGAGTTTGTAGCAGAAATTCCTATGTCTTATTAATTGAGCAATGATTTCTCCAGCTCCTAATGAGCATGTTGTAAGAGCTCTCAAAAGCTAGGTGTTTGGGTGCATCCCCAAAGTGCTTCAAATTAGTTAGTAATCAGATTAGTTTACTTTTTGAGTTTGTATTTCATTTTGTAATAGTTTGCTTTAGATTTTAATAAAAAGAGAAAATAAAGCTTGCATACCTCCAGTCATTTCTTCTTGTCTCCACTTGATTTTGATTTTATATTATCTTGTACATTTTTAGTGATTGAGAAAACTAAGCTACAATCTTGTGTGTGTGCTCTTCTCTATTTTTCGATATTTTGTTTATTGCATGGTATCAAAGCTCTGTGTTCGAGCCCTTTTACATTTCTAAGTTGGTATCAGATCCATTTCATATTTCTAGCTCTCTAAAATCAACTTCTATAATTTATGATCGATTATATTTTTTATCATTGAATTTGGCATCCTTCTGGTCAGTGCAAGATTCTAGCGAATTTTGAGGGTAGTCTATGGATTCATCTATGGACGCCTGACGCTCAAGGCCATAGTATAATATGCTTTTTGTTCTGGTGTTCCTATTATAATTCCTTTAATCTGTTTGAAACTTCAATGTTTTCTTTCGAATTCTGTTTCCCTATGAACAAACCATTGTGTAGTTTAGCTCTGTCGAAATAGCATGTAAGTCATAGCGGCTTCATAGTAAACTCTCCAAGATTTAGACACTATTAAGAGTAGTTTCTTTTGTTTTAATTCATTCAACCTGTAACTAGTACATTCAGTCAGGCATAATGGTATACACATAATCACTTCTTCTATTGTTCTTCGACGTATTGAGCAGCGTATATTTGGTTCTTTCTACTTCATTGTTTCTAGTCTTTTTGATGTTTAAATAGGAAAGATAGGGTTGGATGTAGTCTACCTTCTCTCTTTGATTTAGAATCTTTAGT
This sequence comes from Chamaecyparis obtusa, assembly GCA_027943335.1. NCBI lineage: Eukaryota > Viridiplantae > Streptophyta > Pinopsida > Cupressales > Cupressaceae > Chamaecyparis > Chamaecyparis obtusa. The sequence goes on along the minus strand of BSBK01009048.1, from coordinate 581,834 downwards.
GGCCAAGCATTCCTCGCAGCCAATATCTTCGTTTACATATTCATGTGAAACTCTAGATTTTTTCAAATCATAATAATTAGATAATATTTCAATATTGTAAAGGTCATGTATAAGAATATAATCTTTATTTGCAAAATATATATTATTATTCTTTAAATACACTGAAATTTGAATAAAGATTTTTTAAAACAACAATATTTTAAATTTCTATTATTTCTATAGATAAAATTACATAAATATGAGTCACTTTAATTGATCCATATGAGCATAGGTAGATACAATAAGTATTAGGTAAATCATTTATGTTTTATGGAAGATGGATTTTTGTGAACTACTACTCATCACTACTTATGAGTGTGAGTCCATAATAGTAACTCATGAGAAAACATTGTAGATAACAGTACATTTTACTGCTAAATTTACTATTATGCTAACGTACAATAGATGATTAGATCAATGAGATTATCTAGTATCCAGATCTGTTATTGTTACATCATTAATAGATGATGGTGAATTAGTTAAAGTTCTGCATGAAACGTCTTCTTGTGTAACATTGATATAAGTTGGATTTATGAGTTCGGTAAATTAGTCATTGAAAGATCTCTAAATCTACACAAGAATGTCATATGCTCATCTTCAAATAATATACAAGTTTATGAAATAAACTATATATATATATATAAAATCTTACCTGTTCTATCAAGATTTGAAATTGGGTTGACAATCTATTATCAGTATTCTTTCTGTCATGTATATACTTTCTAAAATGACAACTCCAAAGCTATATACATCAGCTTTGGAAGACAACTGACCTAACATTGCATATTCTGGTGCCATATAGCCACTATGAAACCATTAAAAAGAAATATTAGACAAAGAAAAATAATATACTTCTCTTCTTTAAAAAATTACTTAATATATTAAAAAAAAATCTAAAACTACGAATAGATGTTCACCCTAAAATATTATAAGCTTATGTGGTTTAAAGATAAATGTATGTGATGCAATACTTAGATTCTTACAATGTTCCGGAAGGTCTAGTTTCAACATGAGTCTCATCTTGATCGATCAATCTTGCTAAGCCAAAAATCTGATATCTTTGGCTCCATTTCCTCATCCAGCAAAATATTGCTTGCTTTAATATCTCGATGAATGATCCGCAAATGAGAATCTTGGTGTAAATATAGAAGCCCACGGGCTACTCCGTGTATGATCTTCAAACGCTTTGGCCAGTCAAGATTCTTGCTCAGCTGCGAGTCTATTTCCATACATTCAAGTAAACTAGTTTATATAAAAGCAAATGTTTTATGGCGTTCAATTGATTTGCTTATGAGAAGAACAAACATTATATGACTTTTATTGTAAATCTAGGTGGAACAAACTTACGAAATAGTATTTTGTCAAGGCTCTTATTAGCCAAGAGCTCGTAAACAAGAAGGCGTTCTGATCCCTCTGCGCAACATCCGAGTAGCTTCACAAGGTTACGATGTTGAATTTTAGCCACCAGCTTAACCTCATTTAGAAACTGCTCTTTTCCTTGCAATGACTGTACAGAGAGTTTCTTTACTGCGATTTGTACTCCATTTGGCATTGTCCCCTGGCATACAAGAAAACACATAAATCTGTAATGAATTCCACAACTCTAAACTGTATCAAACTAGAAATATATAGTGAATGCCAGAATTCTAAATTGTGTTAAATACTGTTTCAATTACCAAAGCACAGAAATAAAATGACAGAGAAAAGCTCCAGTAAGAAGAAAAAGAAGAAGCATAAAAGGAGAGAAGCAAACAACATACTGGTAAGCATAATAGAAACGCCAAATTGCCCAGAGGAAACATTAACATTTACCAATGAATTTATTCTAAAGCTATAAATTCTGGAATAGGGACAGGACGAGGTGCAAAGAAAATGATCTCAAAGCATAAAATAGACAGAAATAATCAAGAGTAGAAATCCCGGTTGAAACAAAATAGAGTAGGTCACTAGGGCACCAAATTTTTGTAAATTTTAAATGGAGTAGAGAAACAAAATTGAAGCTTACATCCATTCTCAAGCAGGGAATCAGTCTATTATTAGTCACTGGTACAATACAATATAGTGCATGACTGCACACATTCATTTATACATTTACATACAGCCTTCAAGAAAAGAGTCATGAGAAGCCAAATAGACACGTGACTATTGGGCTTCACATTCCCAACAATCTCCCACTTGAAGCCCAACTGGCACAACCATGCTCTGCAACATTCCCTGCATTTTCAATTCTTTACATGACAGTCAAGCCCATTGAAGATTTCAATTTTGTGAAAATTTGTTCACAAACACGTTGAATCAATCTTCTCCAAAATAAATCAGAACTAATAACACTTAGCAACATAACATCTTTGTGGCTTTCTGTTCAACCCTGTGTGGCTTTTAACTGATACTTTACTTGCTACTACTCGATCTAGATACTCTATTTTTGTGGTTTATGTTTTTGATAAGGGCAGATTTAGACTGGTGATTATACTGTTAAACTGTTTATCTACTGTGATTGGTTACATTAATGTGCTGTTAATGCGCTACTAGTCCTTTTTTGTTCAGGCCAGCACCCTCTTGCTGCTTTTTCTATCAAAAATATAACATCTTCAACCTTAAAACTGAAAACAATGTCCTCTTTCCGCATGAAATCCATGCCATAATCACCAATTAGCAACATAACATCTTCAACCTCAAAACTGAAAATAATATCCTCTTTTCACATGAAATCCATGACATAATCACCAGTTAACAGATCAGATGAGATCCCCAAATCAATGTGCTCCTTATGCAGAGCCTCCAAGTAAAATGCCACCTCTCCATCTTCCTCGGCACTTCCCATTGACATCACACAGCACCACTGCCATTATACTTGGCAACCTCAAAAAACATAGGCCTATCGCTTGACCCAATTCTCTTGGTAGCTTTACCTTCAATTCCAACCACTTCATCTCGTATGGATTCTTCAATTTCACATTTTTTGTCCTCAATTCCTAACTCAGTAAGAATTATATGGAGCTCAACCAATTCCATCTTCAGCTCTTCATTTTTTCTCTTTTTAGAAAACTCCCACTCTTTCACAACTTTCTCCCTTTCCTTCTCCATACAGGAAATTCGCTCTCTAAGCATCAAAACTTCCTTTTTAACGGTCATAATTTCTTTGTTAAGGCAATCCTACCATTTCTTAGCCTCTTTGTTCTCTTCCATCTCTTTGCCAATTGTAGCCACAACTGCATCAAGAGTCGAGAGGGAAACCAACCTAGCTTCCTCCTCTGAATCCTTCTCTTTTGTCCATCCATTCCACCAATGGACACGACGTCTTGGCACCATCTCTGCTCAATACTTCACCATGGCTCTGATTCCAATTGTAAATTTTAAAGGGAGCAGAGAAACAAAATTGAAAACAGAAAAATAAGAATAAAAGAAAAACACAATTTTATAGTGGTTCAGCAAGTGCCTACATCCACTCTCAAGCAGGGATAACAATAGGATAACATTGACCACAATAATAGAATTTAAAATAAGTTACAAAACCTTACAACCTATTAGGTGAAAGTCAGGATGGTTTGATCTAACCAAGTTTACTTTATTCTAGAACAAGGATCCAACAGTTCAATACTTCTTTTGTGGAAGAAGAGAGATCATGACCAGTGACAGAATCAGAATTCTTAACCAATTTAGAACCATTAAAAGAACGAACAATAATTACACCCTCTATAAGAGCATTACCCCTCTTTCATATTTACTTTGAACTGGAACAATCCCCACTTTTAAAACAGAGAAGGGCAGAGATTATTTATGGTGAGAAACACGCCATTAATCAACAGAGCAATCGTCCCTTCCCAGTGAAGAGGTTATGAGAGATTAGGTTCCTTCCATTAAGCATAGAATCGGATCCATGAAAAGGTAATCTGGCAAACTAAATAATCTTCATTGAGGTTTACTATAAAGCACATACGACTAAATATTTGAAGAATTATATGTAAACCAGTCAGAGTGTTGATAAGTATTTTCAAATTATATGTGAAGATTCTGAACTGTGTACAGATCTGTAATATGCTAACCTATCTACTAAAAACTGTAGATAAAATACTGAAATAGGTGAAAGACTGCATAAGTAAACCATGTTCAATTTAATAGTATGCTTAATATCCCTGTCCAAATCCAGACAGCACGATCGGTTAGAGTTAGGTTACCTTGGAGACGGGGCCAAATCCGCCCTCACAGAGCTTGTTATCTTCATGGAAATTCTAGTTGCAGTTTTGATATTTTCCAAATTAAAGATTATCTCATTCCGTCTGCCCAATCGCCGAGTCTACCTCTATAGCAAGATTCTCTGAACAAGTAATGTAACGGGTGAAATTTTATTTTTTTTGAATCAAACTAGAAATTTTTTTGCGGTGGCCTCAATTTGATGATAACGAGGAGAAAAAATCTTGATTCTCTTCTGACTTCTAATACTCTTTACTAGCAAGGAATTGTGTTATACAAATTTGGGACAAATGGAATAAATTTCTCTGCAAAAATACTTGCCCTTGAGTTAGCGGGCATCCATAATACTGCAGAATTGAATTTTCTACGGACTGCAAATAGGATTGAATTTTGGTTGAAGACTTATCTGCACAGGAGATTAATTTGAGTGGTTAGTGATGTAAAATGGTAAGTATGTTAACTTAGCAAAGGCAACATAAACCCTATTTTGGTTATTGAAAGGATCTCAAGAAACAATTAAACTGAACTCGAAGCAGCAGCTAGGCTCCTCCCTTTAAAGTTTGATCACCGTTAAAGGCCACACCCAACAGAGTATCAATTGCATTTTCTAAGCATGCTTTGGCGCAGTCCCCAGCAGAAGTTAAATCTCTCCAACACTGAACCACACCGTATATCATAGAAACTGCAAATGGAGTTGATCCATAAGAATATTGAAATGGGGATCGAAGGGCTGCATTTGATAGACTTCTGAAAAGCTCAATGACTGCAGTACGAAATACATCAGCCTCATACGCGGCCTCATACTTTAATTCTTCTTCTTTTTCTTTAAAAGATTAATTTATCATTAAATTTTAAAATATATTATAATTAATTATGTTATTTTATGAAATTACAAATAACGAGTGCTTCTATTTGTAGTATTGTATTAAATACATTTATTTAATCTTTAGAAAAGGGCGCTGAGATGTATGAATGAGAAGCCTCTGAATCACCTGCTGGTGGTCATGTTTATTCACTGTACGGCCGTTTTCATGTTGATTCCCCCAATGACAGTCGTAACAATGGCGGCTCTCTGCCCCGGCCAGGAAGAATGCAGCCAAGCTATTTATCTCACTGCTCTGCAGCAAGTGGTATGCAAAATTAATTCTCTTTTGCTTCACCAAAAATCAACATTGTTTTTCTGCTAACTGCCACTTTCATGCTTCTTTCTTTTCTTTTCCTCTCATTTTTGTTTACAGATGTAAGTCTTATCTAGTTTTTAGTTTTTCCTGAAAAAATGTGACACTTTTTTATCATAAATGTTTTGGAAAAAATAGTTAGATAGCACAATTTAGGAAAAAGAAAAATTAATATCCTCTTATCTAGTCAGCCAGTTTAAACAACACAATCTAAATTCTAAATTTATCAAAATTTAGGCAGTTCATTTAAAATTATACTTATTTTTCTTATTATAAAATCTACCTAATAGTATAATTTTAAATAAATAAATAAAAAGCTTAAAACTTCAAATATACTAGTTAAACAAAAAGTGTACTTTAAAAGCTCTTCCTTTTTCAATTATTTTGTCTATTTTCCTAATAGTAATACCACAATTTGAAATATTTCTATTGGAAGAGTTGTAATGTGTATTCATTTTTATTTATATTAATATTAAATCTGTGGTGTTTCTTGTCTCTTAGATAAGTACTACAAGACAATTAGAAATATCTTGTTAAAAGAACAAGAAAAAATTATTAAAAATGAAATAAATTTCATTTTAATTAGTGCTAAGAGATTTCCACAATCTACTGTGTTAGGCCATTTTTTTAGTCATTGCAAAATCTTGTAAAATTGGCCTCTCCCTTGCATGATTTTGTTAAGTGTCCTGCCCCGTGCTTTTCAATGTTGTCACCTTGCTTCAGCCCATGTCGCGTCTCTTACTTTGCAAAACTTAGAAAGATTTTCATTTTCTAAGGTCCGCGGGAGCAAACTTTAAAAATTCTGCCACAGTGTCGAAAACATGCAGTGTTTTCGAAAATCCGTGTTGTTTTCGGCTTCCCTGTCACCTTTCAGTCTGTCGTTATTCCTGTGTGTTTTCAATCTTTTGCCGAAAACCCTCGTTGTTTTCGACCTTTGCCTTAAGCTTTATGCACTTGTCTTTTGGTGCCGAAAACTTTGTGTGTTTTCGACTTTGTCTTAACTGCGCAGGTCCGACGTCGGTGCTGGGTCCAGCTTCTTCCCTATTGGCTATCTCATGGCCACATGTCAGACTTTTCAGATATGCGATCATGCGACCACTTGCCACCTCGCCATGTGGGTCCCAGTCCTGTGCAGCTGCCTGGCGGTTTACATCCTAGTCCTGCGCAGGTGCGATGGTGGTGGGACCTGGTTTCCAGATTGCGCAGAGGGTCCTGACATGTCAGAAGATCAACGGTTGTCGTTAAAGCGTGAAGGATGTGTCAGGGCCATGTGCTTTTGCGATAACCGTCCGATCCTCTGAAGGGGTGGTCACAGTTTGGTGGTTAAGTGCGGTGATGTGGCGGCTTCTTATTGGGTGTCGTATGATCGCATAGCCTTTCTCTCAGCTATGCGATCATGCGACCAGGTGACACGTATCCTTGGCAGTGCAGTGGCGGTTGTGGTACCCCTTGCGGTTGCGGTGATGGTTGCGGTGCTATTAACGATGGCGGCTAATGTTTGCGGGCTGTTGCATGTTCGTATAGCCTATTTTCAGGCTATGTGATCATGCGACGAGGTGCCACGTGTCCTTGGGGCTCGTCTGTGTTTGCTCGGTGGTCCTGTTGGCAGGTGGACGCGTGGCAATTTTTGATTGGTCCGTGCTGGCAGGGTGGTAGATTTGGAACGCTAGCCCGGGCTTGGGTACCTCGGCGGTGTTTTGACAGCCGGAGGGTGCATGTTAGCGGGATGTCACATGTTCGCATGAGCCAGTTTTCTGGCTTGCGAACATGCGACAAGCCCTTTGTGGCCGCGGTCTGCTCCCGACGGTGGCGGTTGCAGCAAGGTTAAGGTCTGCGAGTTGTCGCATGTTCACATAGCCCGTCCCCGGGCTATGCGATCATGCGACTAACCATCTATTTGTCGCGGTTGCGAGGGTGATATGGCCAGAGACTTTGCAGAAGATTTGGGCCTGATTGTCGACTACGGTTAAGAGTCCGCAGTCGCATGATCGCAAGGACTATCTTTCGGCCATGCGATCATGCGACCAAGCATGATTTGTTGCCCAGATTCTGGTGGCGGTGAAATTCATGACAGCGCAGTTGCACGACTAGGGGCAAAAAGTTTGAGAACATAGATCCCGTTAAATGCATGATAGCCATTGCTGTTTCAAATTTGAATGTCTGTGGATTTCCAGTGACAGGGGGTACCATTTTTTATAGAATTGAATGCACAAAAGACCCTGTTTGGTGAGAAGTGTTTGCAGTGTGGTCCAGGGTGCTTGATGGTTGATTGCAAAGGGATTTGACTGTGAGGAATGATTACAATTCTTGGCTCGAGAAGTGTTTGCAACTGGTTGATTGGACTGTTTGAGCTTCTTGCCGTGGCTCGACCCCTGTCTTGTTTGGTGTTTATTTCTTGGTGGGGTTAGGTGATTTTGAATTTCAAATGATCGAATGCTTGCATTGTAACCCTGGTATAAAGGGATTTTAGTGATCATTTTGAGGGCATTGGGAGTTAGATTTTAAAAACTTTCTGTTGTGAGTCTTCTGCCTGTCTGAATTGTAATGTCCTGTCTTGATTTTTAGGCAATTTGAAAGAAAGTCATAGGTCTAAGCTGAGTTTGCAAGCAGGGTTCTTTTAGATGGATTGTATGCACTTAAGGATTCTTCAAACTTAATACAGATATATGATCCTTATCTCTCCTTTGTGTCATTGCAGATAGATTTTGAACTTTCTAGTTCACTGCATACTTGTTTGTGTATGTGTCTTCATTCTTCAGTTCTAATCAAGGATTAGATTAAATTATGCTTTAGATGAGACATAGGTCTATCTCTTGTCTATGTGAGGATTTCATATAAGTAGTAAAGGAGATTACAGATGTGTTTATGGCTTTGAATCTCAGATATAATTCTGGTGTGTGTATGTGATCTATTTAGGAAAACTTGCCCAATGGATGAGGCACTGGCCTAGATAAGTATTTCTTTGCTGACATGTCTTGATAGGTTGTTATGATTCAAAAAACATAAATTAAGAACCATTCTTTAAGTTTTCAGCATTTGGTTGTATGTGGTTCTACCCCATAGCAATGGAGAGTCAACGAGTGTGTGGTTAACATTCACTACTTTCTTGCTATTCATTTATCTATTATACAAGCCTAGTTCTTGGTGTATGAAGTGTATTTTATACTAGGTTAGGTGCACCCACCTTGGTTTTGTAGAGCCAAAAGCAGAAGAGGGCATATTAAGTCTCTATAGTTGGTCTAGTTATCCTAAGACCTCTTAGCAATTTTGGAGTTAACCATTCTTAAAATCCATCTGAGGGTATACTGGTAGCCTATTAGAGCATAAGCATCATTTTGGACACCAACAAGATGGTGACTCTGCTAGGGACGTGTTATGCATGTTCATCTTAACCAGTAGGTCATCATTGGAAAACAAGGTTATCCTTGTCCCTTGTCTCTCTAACTTATTGGAGCATTTTTTGAAGTCAAGAAATTTCATTGTAATATTTCCAATACACTTGGGTGGCGACTCAAAAATCTTGGTAGCAGTACTGGTCAGTGATTTGTTTTGCAAAGATGAGTTATAGAGGTTCCAGATCTCGGAGAAAGAAGCCTCTTGAAGATATAATGGAAGAAGGCATTCCAAGTACTTCAAGGCCTAGTCAGACAAGGGGGGGAAAGAAAAGAAGAGGTGTTTCTCAGACTTGGAGAAACAAGACAGATACCAGACAAGAAACCCAAGCCAGGCCTAGTCAAGAAGAAAACAATTCAAAATATGAAGAGGCTACTGTTGACTTGGGATTGAATCAGTATGAAGATGAAATTCAAGTGGGAGATGATGAGTTAGACACTACACTCCCTGAATCAGAAGAGATCTTTGAGGAGGTCTATGAACTAGAAAGAAGAGTTCAAGAGCAACTTGCCATTAGGCAGCAGAGAGAAAAGCATAAAGAAGATAAAGTAAGACAAGCCATGATAAGGGTTGATCAGCTAGAAAGGTAGTTACTGCATTTGGAGGCAATTAATTTTGTCCCAGAGCCTGAAAGAGTGGAGGAATAGCCTATTGTGCAAAGGATACATGAGGAAACCAGACCAAGAGATAAAGGAAAACAGAAGGCCATTAGAGTTCAGATCAATGAACAAGCTATTGTTGATAGAACATCAGATCTAGGACTGAAATTAGACTCGGACCTTGAGATAGCTAGAAGGAAGAAAGAGATATTGGACAAAGAACTAGAGAAAGCTGAGTTGGAGGCTTCTGCTGCAGAAATCAGAAAGAAGATAGATTTTCTCAAGTATGCTTCAGGACCTTCAAATGTTGCTGCTTCCTTCTTGGGGCAAGGTGGAAATCATGGTAACAATGCAGCTCAAGCAAATGATGTGCCGGGTGCTACTAGGGTTCCTGATGGTTCAAACACAAGGACGTCTAAATCTCAATGAATGGATCCACTGCATGGAGCTCCTATTCATGAAAGGTACAAACAACTTACCTTCTTTGGTATTCCTAGTTATCCTAATGTAATCCCTAATGAGATTAGGAAAAAGCTTCCTAAATTTACTGGAAATAATGTCATCACATGTGAAGAACATCTAAAAAATTTCATAGATGTAATAGATGATTTTAATATAGAGCCTGATGATGTTATCATGAAGCTATTTGTACAGTCCCTGATTGAGGATGCTAGGGATTGGTTTAGAGGGTTACCCCATGCTAGTATAGGGTCATGGAATGGATTTAAAAACTGTTTCAAAGAACATTATGGTGATAAGACTAATGATGGTTTTATCTTGAATGAATTCAATAATATAAAGAAAAATCAGAATGAAGAGGTCCTTGAATTCAACATAAGGTTCCAAAAGGCTATGCATAGGCTCTTGCAGGTTATCAGATTAGATGACAGGGTATGTCTTGTGACATACTTGAATGTCTTTGATGTAAAGATGGGATATCTCTTGAGAGATAAGAACCCTAGAAGTCTTGGGGAGGCTTACAAATTGGCTATCAACATAGAGAGCAATAGAAGAATATCAGGAAAGATAGGAAGAAGAGATGATTGCAGGCCTCAAATGCAGAGTAAGAAAGAAATGGGAAGGTCTGCTGACTCTAAACCCAAAGAGGATAACAATCTAAAATAGATTTTAAAGGCTTTGGAAGGTTTAAAGCCTGGAGAAAAGGGAAACAATAGGGCCGTGACTATGGAGAGGTCAGCTCCAAACAATTTTAGCAGACAGCCAAGGATGCAGAATTATCCTTACAACACTCAGTGGAAAGATGGCAAGCCCATTCTCCCAACCAAGCAAGAAAGGCCTGATGGAAGGATCCCTGATCCTTTGTAGAGGAATTTAGTGAATTTAGCTAATGAGGTTCCATGGTGTGTCGTTTGTCAATCTCCTCATAGTCCAGAACATTGTGTCATTGCTTTGAATTTACCAGATAATCAAGAAGGTGAGGAGCAGTATGATAAGGAAGGATGTGGTATGACTTCTTCACATGCGTGGGATGAAGCTGACTCTACTGATGATGAAGAGGGAGAAGAGTTTGATGATGTTGGATGTGGTGCAGTAAGGGGTGAGGAGAAAGTTTCTTTAAGAAGACCATCAGATGAAGAAATTGCTCAAATCACTACAGACATGGTCACTCAAGCTAGAAGCAATTACAACTTGAGAAATAGGACAGTTGGAAATGCAGCTGGTAAACCAGGCAGTATGTTCATCAAGAGGATAGAAAATAGTGGCCAACAACATGAAGAAAAGGGGAAGGGTACTTGTGTTGCTGACCAAGTGAAGGTAAAAAGGAAAATTATGCCTATTACAGCACCTAGGAACAAAGCAAAGACATCAGATGTTGTTGTTCCTGCCTTTCAGAAGGAAGAGGAATCCTCTCTCAAGGACAAATCTGAGTCCAAAAAAGATAAAGTTGTCACTGTTTTTGAAGAAGACATGAATAGCCAGAAGTATGTTCCAATAGATTTGTCTAAGTTGCTTTCACATATCACTGTCAAGGTTCCACTTTTGGAGATGATGAGAATAGTAGAACACAAGGTCAAGGCCTTAAATTGGGTGAATGGTGTTTCTTCTGCAAGAATCTAGGAGGTGAATAGAAATGACAAGCATGTGGCTTCCTTGGAAGACACAGCTGACAGTAAGAGTGAAGAAATTTTTTCTAAGATCCCTCAGATTTTCTTGAATACAAATCTTGTAAACAGTGCATCAAGGACAGTTGATCCTTTCTTCTTGTCCCTTGTGATTGATGGTAAAATATTGAAGAACTGCATGATTGATTCAGGAGCATCAAACACTGTCATGCCTGCAGAGATCATGAAATCATTAGGACTAAAGGTTGATACACCTCACGGGAGATGCCAGGCTATGGACTCAAGAGAAGTGCCGGTTATTGGTACCATTAAGGCTTTGCCTTATAAATTAGCTGCATTTCCTGATAAATAGTTGACTATGAGTGTTCTTGTAGTTGACATTCCTCCTCAATATGGAATGTTGTTATCTAGAAAGTGGAGTGCCTCCATGGGAGGAAGTATTCAATGTGACCTGTCTTTTGCCACTTTTGATATTGAAGGAGAGAATGTGAAGGTGTCAAGGTAAGCTAGAACTCCACATATGATTGAGGAGAATGAAAAGGATAACATGAATTGTTTTGTTGACACTGACATTGGTTCATTCCAAGTTCAGAGAAATGAGATGCAGGAGAAGGTCAGGCCTATCCTTTTGACTGATGATGAGAGAAACATGGCAGAGGGTAATGTCTTATGGACATTATATTTTGATGGAGCAAGTTCTAGAGAAGGTGCTGGAGCAGGAGTATTGTTGGTATCCTCGAGTGGTAAGACTTTTAAGTTTTCTTTCACTCTCTTGTTTCCTTGCACAAACAATGTTGCAAAGTATGAGACCCTATTGATTGGTTTGAGACAAGCATCAAAACATGGGATCAAACATCTTAGGGTGATTGGTGATTCTGAGTTAATAGTATCTCAGATTAGATCAAAGTATGCATCAAAGAATCAAAGGCTGAAACAATATAGGAATGCTGTATGGGATGAAATTAAATGTTTCAGTGCCTTCGGTATTGATTGGGTGGATAGAAGCCAGAACAAGATGGCGGATTTACTAGCAAACATAGCCTTAAGGCCAGAGGATGTTACCTTTGCGGGGATATCTAGAATTGAGTGTAAGTCCAGGCCTTCTATTCCAGATAATGTTGAGAATTGGAAAGTATTCTCTGATGATCAGGATATATTGAGGTTCTTGCAGTGTGAGTCTCACTTTGATGGTTAGGAAATGGACTTCAGCACTTATGTAGACAACAAAGATGGAAAAGAGAGTATCCTTGGGAAGGAGGTACTGCAACTAAAGTCAAATAGGATCCCAAGGGGATTGGTTGCTCTTGAGAGAGCATTTGATGATAAAGAGAGGGCTTGTGTAGCTAGACTTGCTGACAGGGTAAGTGATTTGGAGGAGGTGAATCTAGGGACAAGCCAAGAACCAAGGAATGTTTACATAGGTAAATGTTTATCTCAAAGAACTAGAAGAAATCTGATTGATCTTCTCAAAAAATTTAGACATGTCTTTGCATGGTCTTATGAAGATTTGAAGGCATATAGAGAAGATCTCTTTCAACATGAGATACCATTAAAGGAAGGAACTAAACCCTTTAGGCAGAAATTAAGGCCTGTGAACCCTACTTTGGCACCGAAAATGCAAGATGAACTCAAAAAGATGATGGATGCTGGTATTATAAAGCTTGTCAGACATTCTACTTGGGTGTCAAATTTGGTTCTAGTCAGAAAAAAGAATGGTGACATTAGGCTGTGTGTTGATTTTAGAAATCTGAATGTCAATTCTTTGAAAGACAACTATGGTCTCCCTAATATGGAAAACATGCTGCAAAGAGTCACTGGATTGGAGTTAATGTCCATGATGGATAGTTTCTCTGGTTATAATCAGGTCATGGTCAAGGAGTCAGAACAATTCAAGACTGCATTCACCACTTCTTGGAGAACATATGTTTATGTTAGGATGCCTTTTGGCCTAACAAATGCAGGAGCAACTTTTTAGAGGGCTATGGATGTAGCTTTTGCTGATTTCATAAACAAGTTTTTAGTGGTATACCAAGATGATCTTACAACATATTCAGAAAAGGAGGATCAGCATTGTGAGCATCTAGAAAAGATTTTCATCAGAGCTCTGGAGTATGGGATTTCTTTGAATCCAAAGAAGTGTTCTTTTGGTGTTATAGAAGGAAAGCTCTTAGGACATGTTGTGTCCAGGGATGGAGTGAGAATTGATCCTGAAAGGGTTATGGCAAATGACAAGCTTTCACCACCAAGAAATGTCAAAGGAATACAGTCTTTCTTTGGGCAGGTAAATTTTCTAAGAAGATTTGTTACAAATTTTGCAGAAATTTGTATTCCCATCTCTAGAATGTTGAAAAAAGATGCAAAGGTAGAATGGAATGAAGAAGCAGATGAATCTTTTAGAAGTATCAAATAGGCCATTAAAGATGCCCCTATTTTGAGGACCCTTGATTATGGTAAGCCCATGCAGATTTTCTCTTTTGCTTCTTATCATATGGTTGCAACAGTCTTATTACAAAAGAATTTAGATGGATATGAGCAACCCATATCCTTTTTCAAAAAATCCTTACATGCAGCAAAACTAAAATATGACATCACTGAAAAGCAGGCTTATGCCTTAGTCAAAGCAGTCAAGGCTTTTAGGTGTTATCTTGTGGGAGCCAGGGTGGTTGCTTATGTTCCTAATGTTGTTGTCAAGGATATTCTAGTGCAATAGGAGGTCTCAGGTAAGAGATGTAGATGGATCAATAGGATCCAAGAATTCAATATAGACATTCAGATTACAAAATTGGTGAGAGGCCTAGGCCTTGCAAAGTTGATGGCACAGAGTAACCTGATTGCTAATCATGTGAATATGCTAGAAGAGGAAGAAAGGCCATATGTTTGTGATTTGGACTATTGTGATTGGTACATAGATGTCATCAATTACTTGCAAAAATTGTTTCTTCCCCCTGACATGAATGAAAATAAGAGGAGGATTGTCAAGTTACAATCAGCAAGGTATGCCATTATCCATGGTGAGTTGTGGTGGAGAAGCAATGAAGGAGTATTGCTGAAATGTGTGGATCATGAAAGATCTAAGACTCTATTGGAAGAAATGCATCAAGGTGTGTGTGGAGGACACTATATGGCAAAGACCACAGCCCACAAGATTCTCAGGTCTGGATTTTGGTGGCCTACAGTTTTTAAGGACACACATCAGTTTGTGAAGAAATGTGATGCATGCCAGAGATTTGCAGGAAAGTTAAAATTCAATGGGAATTTGCCACTCAGGCCTATCTCAGCTCAGTCTCCTTTTTAGAGGTGGGGTATTGATTTCATAGGTGAGATTCCAAACAAGTCTAGTGGTGGGCATTCCTACATATTAGTGGCAACAGATTATTTTACCAAGTGGGTTGAAGCTATCCCTACTAGGAGGGCTACTAGGAAAGTAGTAATTGATTTTGTAATGCAGAATATTCTCACTAGATTTGGTTGTCCAGAAAAAATAGTGGTAGACAATGCGATGTCTTTTAGATCTTAGGAGTTTGGTGATTTTTGTCAGCAATATGGGATACACATTTCATTTTCTTCTCCATACCATCCACAAGGGAATGGCCAGGCTGAATCTAGTAATAAAAGCTTGATAAAGATCCTCAAAAGAGTATTGGACAGGAATAAAAAATCGTGGGACTCAAAGTTATGGTGGGCATTGTGGGCTGACAGAGTGACTATAAAGAAGGCCATAGGTTGTGCCCCATTTGATCTAGTCTACAGGATTGGAGCTAGGTTACCTCAAAACAATCTATTGCAAATGTATAAATTCATCTAGGCATATGATGAAGACTTAGATGATGACATGAGACTAAGGATGGATGAGTTAATCCAGTTGGAGGAGATAAGAAGGGATGCACATGAGAAAAATGAAAATTTGTAGCAACAGTGTAAAAAATTGTTTGACAAGAGAGCAACTCAGAGGAGTTTTGAAATTGATGATCTAGTCCTGATGTGGAATGCCAGATTAGAGGATAAGGGACAACATGGTAAGTTTGATCCTATTTGGTTAGGCCCTTATCTGATTGAGAGCAAGTGGGGAGTTGATTCGTATATTCTGAAAGATCTAACTGGTGGCACTTTGGAATTGCCTGTTCATGGACAATTCCTAAAGTTTTACTTCTCTTGAAGTATCTTTTTCCATGAGCAGTAGTTAGGTTTCTTCCCTAGGTCTCTTAGGGTTATTTTTGGTTTGAAATTTTGTGGTCTGCTCTTCCAGTAGATTCTATTTTCTCATTGTATCTGCAGGAGATACATGTCCCTAGAAAGAGCCACTGTTAGGCCTTTCCAATCATTGCAAAATCTTGTAAAATTGGCCTCTCCCTTGCATGATTTTGCTAAGTGTCCTGCCCCATGCTTCTCAGTGTTATCGCCTTGCTTCACCCCATGTCACGTCTCTTACTTTGCAAAACCCAGAAATATTTTCATTTTCTAAGGTCCGCGGGAGCAAACTTTAAAAATTCTGCCATAGTGTCAAAAACATGTAGTGTTTTCAAAAATCCATGTTGTTTTCGGCTTCCCTGTCACCTTTCGATCTGTCGTTATTCTTGTGTGTTTTTGATCTTTTGTCGAAAACCCTCGTTGTTTTCGACCTTTGCCTTAAGCTTTATGCACTTGTCTTTTGGTGCCAAAAACTTTGTGTGTTTTCAACTTTGTCTTAACTGTGCAGGTCCGACATCGGTGCTAGGTCCAGCTTCTTCCCTATTAGTTGTCGCATGGCTGCATGTCAGACTTTTCTGACATGCGATCATGTGACCGCTTGCCACCTGGCCATGTGGGTCCCAGTACTGTGCAGCTACCTGGCAATTTACTTCCCAGTCCTGCACAGGTGCAATGGTGGTGGGACCTGGTTTTCAAATTGTGCAGAGGGTCCTGAGGTGTCAGAAGATCAACGGTTTTCATTAAAGTGCGAAGGATGTGTCAAGGCCATGCGCTTTTGTGATAACAGTTTGATCCTCTGAAGGGGTGGTCACAGTTTGGTGGTCAAGTGCGGTGATGTGGCGGCTTCCTATTGGCTATCGCATGATCGCATAGCCTTTCTCTCGACTATGCAATCATGTGACCAGGTGACACGTATCCTTGGCAATGCGGTGGTGGTTGTGGTACCCCTTGCAGTTGCGGTGACGGTTGCGGTGTTGTTAACGGTGGCAGCTAATGTTTGCGGGCTGTCGCATGTTTGCATAGCTCATTTTCAGGCTATGTGATCATGCGACTGGGTGCCACGTGTCCCTGGGGCCCGTCTGTGTTTGCTCGGTGGTCCTGTTGGCAGGTGGATGTGTGGCAGTTTCTGATTGGTCTGTGCTGGTAGGGTGGTAGATTTGGAATGCGGGCCCGGGCTTGGGTACCTCGGTGGTGTTTTGATGGCTAGAGGGTGCATGTTAACAGGATGTTGCATGTTCACGTGAGCCAATTTTCCAGCTTGCGAACATGCGACAAGCCCTTTGTGGCCACGGTCTGCTCCCGACGGTGGTGGTTGTGGCAAGGTTAAGATCTGCGGGATGTCGCATGTTCACATAGCCCATCCCCGGGCTATGCAATCATGCGAATAATCGTCTGTTTGTTGCGGTTGCGGGGGTGATATGGCCGGAGACTTTGCAGAAGATTTGGGCCTGATTGTCGACTACGGTTAAGAGTCTGCGGTTGCATGATCGCAACGGCTAACTTTCGGCCATGCGATCATGTGACCAAGCATGATTTGTTGCCCGGATTCTGGTGGCGGTGAAATTCATGACAGCGCGGTTGCACGGCTGGGGGCAAAATGTTTGAGAACATAGATCCCGCCAAATGCATGATAGCCATTGCTATTTCAAATTTGAATGTCTGTGGATTTCCAGTGACAGGGGGTACCATTTTTTATGGAATTAAATGCACAAAAGACCCTGTTTGGTGAGAAGCATTTGCAGTGTGGTCCAGGGTGCTTGACGGTTGATTGCAAAGGGATTTGACCGTGAGGAATGATTACAATTCTTGGCTTGAGAAGTGTTTGCAGCTGGTTGATTGGACTGTTTGAGCTTCTTGCCGTGGCTCGACCCCTGTCTTGTCTGGCATTTATTTCTTGGTGGGGTTAGGTGATTTTGAATTTCAAATGATCGAATGCTTGCATTGTAACCCTGGTATAAAGGGATTTTAGTGATCATTTTGAGGGCATTGGGAGTTAGATTTTAAAAACTTTCTGTTGTGAGTCTTCTGCCTGTCTGAATTGTAATGTCATGTCTTGATTTTTAGGCAATTTGAAAGAAAGTCATAGGTCTAAGCTGAGTTTGCAAGTAGGGTTCTTTTAGATGGATTGTATGCACTTAAGGATTCTTCAAACTTAATATAGATATATGATCCTTATCTCTCCTTTGTGTCATTGCAGATAGATTTTGAACTTTCTAGTTCACTGCATACTTGTTTGTGTATGTGTCTTCATTCTTCCATTCTAATCAAGGATTAGATTAAATTATGCTTTAGATGAGACATAGGTCTATCTCTTGTTTATGTGAGGATTTCATATAAGTAGTAAAGGAGATTACAGATGTGTTTATGGCTTTGAATCTGAAATATAATTCTGTGGTGTGTATGTGATCTATTTAGGAAAACTTGCCCAATGGATGAGGCACTGGCCTAGATAAGTATTTCTTTGCTGACATGTCTTGATAGGTTGTTATGATTAAAAAACATAAATTAAGAACCATTCTTTAAGTTTTCAGCATTTGGTTGTCTGTGGTTCTACCCCATAGAAATGGAGAGTCAATGAGTGTGTGGTTAACATTCAGTACTTTCTTGCTATCCATTTATCTGTTATACAAGCCTAGTTCTTGGTGTATGAAGTGTATTTTATACTAGGTTAGGTGCACCCACCTTGGTTTTGTAGAGCCAGAAGCAGAAGAGGGCATATTATGTCCCTATAGTTGGTCTAGTTATCCTAAGACCTCTTAGCAATTTTGGAGTTAACCATTCCTAAAATCCATCTGAGGGTATACTGGCAGCCTATTAGAGCATAAGCGTCATTTTGGACACCAACATACTGAATAAGAACAATGCTTGTTTGGCTTTAGTTAGTGTGTGAGATTTTAGCATCATCATTTTGGCTCTTTTTCATACTAAATCTTGTATATGTAATAATGTAATGCTCCAGATTCAAGTGCAGGCAAATAAAGTTTCTCTAGAGGTGGCCAATATAGCATTGTGACAATGTCCCTTGTACGGTTGTCAGAGTGCCGCCAGATTCTCTTTCTGCCAACCACACTCTAAACCGTGACCGTAGCTCTTTTGCTCAACGTTCCTGGACTTCTCATCCTCACCGAAATTTGACCGATGGTTGGCCTACTCATCTTGCTCCTCCTATTGTTGGTACTGGTTGGCATTCGACCACTAGAGATGTTTCATGGCCTCCTACCACTTTTGATAAATTCCCTTGCTTGGCTCTTACAATATCTCCCATGTAGAAGGAAGGAGAAATGGAAGAAAAAGATGAAGAAGATAGGTGGACTCTTCCAGAGCCTCTTCTAGCCCCCAATGGCTGCCTGATGGCTTCTTGAAATATGTTTTTTTTTATGAATAGTTGATGTGCCTGACTGTTTGCTAAGTGACTCTTGTAGGGTGTTTTTTTTGTGAATAGTGTACTTTATACTTTTTATTAATAGAAAAGGCCTCTATTCGTAAAAAAAAACATCATTCCCTTTAATTTAATTCTTCTTCTTCTTTTTCTTTTAAGGATTAATTTATGATTAAATTTTAAATTTTATTTTAATTAATTATGTAATTTTATGAAATTACAAATAACAAGTGCTAACTAGTGCTTCTATTTGTAGTATTGTATTAAATACATTTTTTTTAAATCTTAATTATTATTATTTCAAATGATTTTTATTTAAATTTTACATCATTTTAATTACATTTATGTGATATTTACTCTAACTCTAATAAAATAATATTAATTTAATCATATAATACAAACATTATAGTTTAAAATAGGTTTTAAAGGGATCTGAAACCTTGTACAAACTAGGATTTGAAATCCAACTCACTTACAAAATCAATCGACAGTGAGTTTTGAAGGGTACTTGAAAATTTTACAAAAAACTAAAGGAAAAATCAATGAGGAAGAAACAAAGCCACTCTTGAAGAGTTTTGACCACCACAAGTATCTTTGACAAATGAGAGACAAGGTTATGCATACAAAAACCTCTCTTTCTTCTTTTCCCAATCATCTAAGAAAGATCATCCTTTAAAGGTAGAGAGAAAGGGGAGGTAGGAGGAAAATCCTCTAAGGGCTTAGAAGGTAGAGAGACAGAGAAACATACATAGAAAAATCTTCGTGCTTGTTGGACACAATAGGATTTGCAAGAAAATTCAAACACAACTATTTGACAATAGGACCATAATGACTCATAGTACTAGCAACAAATTTTGAAACCAATTCATCATTCTCAAAATCATAGAACTCTCCCATTTTAAGGTGCTCACAAAGAGTATTTTTCCACCTTTTTTAATCACTATGACCATATTTTGGACAATTTGCAACCAAATGACCATTAGCAAGAAATACTCTACTTTGAAAAGGAAGACCCTCATAATCAAGAATATGGTACCATGGTATATCCCCAATCATCAATACAACCTCTTCAAGTAGATATTTAAAGGTCTCAATAAGTACAAGAATGTAAACAAAAGTAGAATGATGAATGAAAAAGCACTAGCCATAAAAAAACTTCTAATAGAATTTCTACTAGATTCAAAGAAAAATGTAGCCCAAAAATAAATAGGTAGATTTGTAAATCTGACCCAAGTAGACAAAACACAAATAGATTAAAAAGAGGGTTCAAGGAAGGGAACCAATTCCTTAGAGAAAGTGAGTGCTTACTAGACAACCAACTATAACCTTCTAATACCTAAGCCTAGCCTTGTCATTTAAAGATTTAGAAGTAACCACAAAAGAGCCCCTTGGAAGAAAGATAATGTTCAATCCTATCATCAATAATATTTCTTCAAGACTCTAAAACGCATTTGCTCAAATATGGAAGAAAAGTCCATAAACCATTGAACCTATGGATAAGAGTACCATGGGAGAAGTATTATTCTTTTTTCAACACTTCTTGTAAACAAATAATAGTAACGGTAGAAGAAGAACAATGCAAGGTTTTAGCCCTATTGAGAGAGGTGAGCAAGAGAAGAAGAAGAGTTTTTACCACTAAGTTGCACCGTAGCCTGTGACGATTCAGATCAGTTCACGTGAAGGTCAAGTGTGGTCAAAATCCGTAAGCTCGGGATTGTAACGGTGATAGACAGCTTATTTATCTCTTTTACGTCCTTTACTGGGCAAAGTTAGTGAACAGACATAAAAAATGCTTTGGCACTCCCATCATCTTTTCGCCAATAAATATTATCCACTCATTCTCTGTTACGTGTTTTTTTTGTTTGTTGTATACACAATTTACATCAATTCGACACTACGGGTTTTGCTTGCTACTTTATTTACATTCAATTGGACCACATTTTGTTGGCTACTTCATATGTATTGAATTTAACTCTGTCTTCACTGCATTGTATCATTACCGCTGGATCGACGGTTGGAGGGGAGACGAAGGCGGTGGAGGGGCAGGATTGAAGATCGCGTAAGTCTCGTAACCAGCAGCGCAACTTCCACAAATTGTAGCTCCTCCCTTTAAAGTTTGATCGTCGTTAAAGGCGACACCCAACAGAGTATCAATTGCATTTTTTGACAGATTTCTGAAAAGCTCAATAACTGTAGTACGAAACACATCAGCCTCGTACGCGACCTCATCCATACTGGGAAAAGTATATGTATCTGTATCAAGTTTTCCGAAGGAATAGTTGTTGAAGCGAATGATGCACTTGTCACCAAAACAATCACCGCCTGTGGCATTTCCACACTTCACGAGAGTATAGCATATGATTTTTTGTGAACAGTTGAGGCATTCCTCGGGTGTTGCGCCTGCATAACATTGGATGAGACCATAAACTCTGTCTGGACTTTGGCCGTAGCTAGAGGTATAGAAATAATTGGAGGATGATGTTGTATTGTTAGGAAGACTACCAATTACGGTCATAGGAACATATATCGGGGTAATATATATTGAAGGGTACTGAAAAAAATTTGAACTTAAAGTTTACAAGACATATTAATCATTAGTCTATTGGTCATGTGTAATATATATTTGTTGGTATTTATTGTCATCAAAATCTAAAAAATAATAAGAAATGATGTCTTCATATTGTTTTTGATTGAACAGATGGGAAAGGGCCTCTATCCTAGAGAACACAAATTAGCACATTACAAAAAACCCTTAGGTCATTAAGGTCTCAGGACTAAGAACCCTGCAGTAATAAAAATCAAACAAAATCCAGAACACAACAAAAGCAATAAGAAATGATGTCTTCATATTGTTGAGTAGGAAAATGATGTATTTATATTCTTGAGTAGGAAAATGATGGCAATGTTTTTTATCAATATGCATGTTGGATTCTACAAAAGAGAAATTTGTAACAATAGAATTAATGTTTCAATAATAATTGAGGTCTGAGGTTGTAGAGAGCTCTCAAGTATAAATCCAAAATTCAAATCATAACAAGTAATCTTAACCCTGATCAAACCCTACTAGCACTAATTTGAACATAAATCTAATTTTCTCTAATAAGCATTGTAGAGTGAGATGGTGAATGTTGTAAAAACCAACTTAATATTAGGATTTATATTTTTTTATTTTTATATTCAATTTTGTAATTTATATTTTGTATTGTATATTTTATAACTAAATTTGTATTCCTTATTTTATAAATTCGTTTTAAAATTTTATGTCATTTTTCTTAAAATACTAGTTAAATATAAAAAATTGTTATACAAGATGAATTAAATCTTAAATTTTATGATTTATATTATATATTATTTTTTATACTTTCTATTTTATATTAGGGTTAGATATAATACTTTAGATTTTTAAATTTAAACTAATATTAAGCATTTAACATTAAATCATATATCCTAAAATTAAATTATATATTTTAAATTTTTTTGTAAGTAAATATAATTTTAGTAATTTTGATATTTAATATTTTTCATTAAGTTATAATCTATATAGAATTTTTTATGTAAACTATTTATTTTAAATTGAAATATAAAATTTATTATCAATTTTATAATTATTTTTATTATTTAGTTAATGCATCAAACAATCTTTCACATCTAAAAATTTTATGAGAAAAATAAATATAACTATTAACAGTTTTCTTTGTATGTTTTGAGATTTGATTGATGAGAGCAAAGACATAAATATCACTTTCTTTTTGGATAATTTCGTTTGAACTTTAGAATGTATACTGCAATTGGTTTTCATAACTGTAGTGCACTATTATTGGTTTTTCAATTTTATTTAGTAGGATGTTGACATTCATGACAAGTTGTGCACAGTGACGAAAAGAGACACAAATTTCTACCATTGAAATCCGAAGAGTGGTTGGTTATTTTTTTAAATTTTTTTCTCACCAGGAAGAAATGCAGGGGAAATTGACAGGCAACATCTAAATAGTAAACTAAAACGTAATGGGCATGATTTAAACAATTTATTAATATGATTTTGATTTGTGCATTGCTATTCGTATTATTAATTATTTGAACATTAATAATAATAATAATAGAAATACAACTTTTGACTATATTTCTCCAATCGTATTTGTGTTATTAATAATATAAATAGATTAAATAACTAAATTATTAAATTATTATTAATTTATATTATTATTATTTAATTGATTTAAATTTTTAAAATTGATATAAATAATTTAATTATAATATATTAATTATATTATTTCATTATAACAGTGTAATATTTTAAGTTTATTTATTTAATGTTTTAAAAAAAATTATATAAAATGAATAAATAATTTAATAATATATTACAATTATGAATATATTATAATTAAAATAATTAAATATATGAGACATTATTACTTTTAATTATAATATATTAATAATAAAATTGTATAATCTAATTAGTTTATATTATTTTTAATCTACAATATTAATTTATATTTTTTTTAAATATAGTATTGTGTTAATATTATATTAAGGTTAGGGATATGGTTTAGGGATAGAGTTAGTATTAGAGTTAAATAAATATTATGGTTAAATTATGGCTATGGTTTATAGTATGGTTAGGCTAGTAGATGAGTTTATTTCTAAGGCTAGAGTTAAGATTATGGTTTACATATGGTTACATTAGGGAAAAGTTAAGGGTTAGGATTGTGCTTAGAGTTTGCATCAGAGTTAGGGTATGGCTAGGGTTAAGATTATGATTTTGCAAGAGTAATTAATATGATAAGTTTTACCTAAGGATTATAGTTAAGGTGAGCATTATGAATAGTATTATATTTAGTGTTTACATCGTAGTATTATGATAAGGTTAGGATTACGATATTTTAATTTGAAATGATAGATTCTAGCTTAAGATTAGAGTTATGATGAGTGTAGGGTAAGGATTATGGTTGGTGTTTACATGATTAAGATTAGTGTTTAAGGATGTGGTTAGGATTATGCTTAGGTTTACGGTTAGTATTATGATTATGATTAGTATTTTTTATTAGAGTTACAATTATTGATCGAGTTATATATATGTTAGGGCTTAGGGCTATAGTTATGATCAGGGTTATGATTAGAGTTAGATATAAAATTAGAGATAGAGTTGGGGTTAGGGTTATCATTTAAGTTTAATTTAGGTTTATGATTAGAGTCAGGGTAAGGGTAAGGGTCAAGTTTACACTTATGGTTATGGATTAGGATTATGGTTAGAGTTAGGGTAATGATTAGGATTATGAATATGATAGAATAAGAGATATAACATGTTTTCACTTAGGATTAGGGTAATGGTTAAGGTTATGATTATGATTGTGTTAGAGTAATTGATATGATAGGTTTTACTCTAAGATTAGAGTTAGGGTGAGTATTATAGTTAGAATTGTGGATTGAGTTATGTATATGCTAGGGCTTTGGTGAGGGTTAGACTTATGCTTAGGGTTATGGTTACGATTAAGGTTATGATTAGAGTTATAAATAGAGTTGGAGTTATATATATAACCCTAGATATATCCTTCGGGAGGACCCTATTTTGGATCACCCTATTTTTTTATCACCCTAAGCTATAATAGATGCCTAGAGAAAGATATACCTTAGTGTTACACAAACACACAATTATTAAATAAAAAATATAAAAATTAACTTATGTTGAAAAAATAAATTTAAAAATAATAATATTAATTTATAATTTATAATTATAAATTATAAATATATTTAATTATTTCAATTAATATACACACAATTAAAATGATTCAATATATAAATTATTAAATATTATTAAATTATTTATTCAATTTATATGAAATTATTATAATTTAAATAATTGTTAAATAAATAAACTATAAACAAGGTGTACATACCTTTTTCCTATAGATTTATGAACTTCGCTATTCTTTTCATAATATACAAGAACACATTCGTACGAAAATCAAAATTTGCATATCATGAAAGATTTTCAATAGTCTAATCCTAATAATCGGCCTCCACAATTCTATAAACTATAAAAATGAATTAAAATTAGCTAAAATACATTGAATTATAAGATTTAAGTTTCTCCAAAAGGAAGGCGCTGGGGCCGAAGTCTCTGCTGTGGCAAGTGCTAATGTCGAATGGAAGGAGACTCCCGACGCTCATGTTTTCAAAGTAGCTCTAGTAATTCAGTCGTGATTTCAAAAATACTGAGCGAAACTTCAACAGAAAACCGATCCGTCTCCGCCGACCAAACGCATCGAGGAACAAAACCAAAATCAAGAAGAGGAAGCAGGCCATAGCCTGCACTCGTAAGACATCTGCATTCCGAAGGCCCCTTCTCTCATATGACCACAAGCCCGAATTCTACATCATTTCTGGTACGTCCTAGGGTTTGAAATGATGCTCTCATATTAACCAAATGCTCAAATTCTCCATTGTTTCTGTATAACCAGTACAGCCGTATAGAGAAACAGAAATGTGGGAATGTGTGCTTGTGGGGATGAGGATAGTAAAAACGACATCAAAAAATGTTAGCGCTACCAAAAACATCACTGTGCCCTTCATACTCTTTTCAGGACTCAAAATACGCGTTATTCATTGTTACCTGGGACTAGGTATCTATAGAAAACACACGTTGTGTGGACAAATAGACACGTAACATCTCATAAAAAAATGAACCAAGAATAGTTCGTTAGGCTGGCCGAAACGCAAGCAGCAGAAAAAGGGAATACGGAAATGAGGGTTTAGCTGTATAGGCATGTATACGAATACCGTGGGATTCGTTCTGGGCAAGAGTCTAAAACAATATGCTCGCATATTATTCAACACTTATTGCAAATGTTTTTCCGGTATGAAACAAATTCGGCCGGCATGACAAAAATCCGGTCGCAAGCAACCTGGTAGGAGAAGTCTATCGGCTAATTATAAAAAGGCATCTTCAAATTACTGTGGAATTTAGCTCTGGTGTGAATACTGGTATCGCATATTTGTGCTGCGTTGCGCACAATAAATAAAAAGAGCACAACAGATAACAACTGTGGATATTTAGTATTGTACTAGGCGATCTGCATGTTGTCTTCCCTTTTGGATTTTTTTTCAGAAACCAGCCTTTTAATATTCCTCATGGGAGAGTAATATTTCATTCATTTGTTCAATTCTTAAGATGGAGCAGAAGTCAGATAAAAGTTTACTCTGTCCGCATATTTTCTTCAATTTTCAGGAAACGTAAAAGTCATTGGGTATGCGTGTTTGGTAAAGTAAGGCTGTGAGTCATAGCCTAATAACGAGTTGAACGTGATTTGCGGGAGACAGGCTCAGACTTATTCAACGTAGAAAATTGAATAGTGAATTTGGACGGTTGTTCATTCAAAATATTGACCAGAAAATTATACAATTGTATCTAATAGTAATACCACAAAATTTGAAATATTTCTATTGGAAGAGTTGTAATGTGTAATCATTTTTATTTTTATTTATATTGAATCTGTGGTGTTCCTTGTTTCTTACATAAGAACTATAAGACAATTAGAAATATCTTGTTAAAAGAACAAGAAAAATTTATTGAAAAAGGAATAAATTTCATTTTAATTAGTGCTAAGAGATTTCCACAATTTATTGAATAAGAACAATATTTTTTTGGATTCAGTTGTGTGTGAGATTTCAGCATCATCATTTTGGCTCTTTTTCATCCTAATAATAGATCATGAAGTGTGATCCAAAATATTGATACTAAAATCTCACACACAATTGAATTCAAAACATTAAATTCCCTTTATTTTAATTCTTCTTCTTTTTCTTTTAAAGATTAATTTTTCATTAAATTTTAAAATTTATTTTAAATAATTATGTCATTTTATGAAATTACAAATAACAAGTGCTTGCTAGTGCTTCTATTTGTAGTATTGTATTAAATACATTTGTTTAATATTAATTATTATTATTATTATTATTATTTCAAATGATTGTTATTTAAAATTTATATTATTTTAATTATATCTATGTGATATTTACTCTAACTTTAATAAAATAATTTTAATAATGATATATTACAAATATTATAGTTCAAAATGGGTTTTAAAGGGTTCTAAAACCTTGTACAAACTAGGATTTGAAATCCAACTCACTTACAAAATCATGCTAAAAGATAGAATATGGACAAACAACAACCAACCAACATTGGTAGTGAGTTTTGAAGGGTACTTGAAAACTTTACAAATTATTAAAGGAAAAATCAAAGAGAAAGAAATAAAGCCACTCTTAAGAGTTTTGACCACCACAAGTAACATTAATGAATGAGAGGCATGGTTATGGTTATGAAAACCTCTCTTTCTTCTTTTCTCAATCACCTAAGAAAGATCATCCTTTAAAGGTAGAGAGAAATGGGAGGTGGGAGGAAAATCCTATAAGGGTTTAGAAGGTAGAGAGACAAAGCAACATCCATAGACAAATCTCAATGCTTGTTGGTAACAATAGGCTTTTCAAGAAAAGTTGAACACAACTTCTACAAAATAGGACCATCGTGACTCATAGAAGTAGCAAAAACTTTTGAAATCAATTCATCATTCTCAAATTCATAGAACTTTCCCATTGTAAGGTGCTCACAAAGAGTATTTTTCCACCTTTTTGAATCACTATGATGAGATTTTTGACAATTTACAACCAAATGACCATTAGCAAGAAATATGCTACAATGGAAAGGAAGACCCTAATAATCAAGAATATGGGACCATGGTATATCCCCCAATCATCAACACAACCTCTTCAAGTAGATATTTAAAGGTCTCAATATCCACAAGAATGTAAATAAAAGTAGAATGATGAATGATAAAAAAAAGAAGCACTAGCCATAAAAAATATTCTAATATAATTTCTACTAGATTCAAAGAAAAATATAGCCCAAAAATAAATAGGTAGATTTGTAAATTTGATCCAAGTAGGGAAAAACACAAATAGATTAAAAAGAGGGTTCAAGGAAGGGAACCAAAGCCTTATAGAAAGTGAGTTCTTATAATAAAACCAACTATAACCTTATAGCACCTAAACCTTGTCATTTTAAGATTTAAATGTTACCACAAAATAGCACCTTTGAAGAAAGATAATGTTTCATCCCATCATCAATAATCTTTCTTCAAGTCTCTAAAATCCATTTTCTCAAATTTGGCAGGAAAGTCCATAAACCATTGAACCTACGAATAAGAGTACGATGGGAGAATATTATTATTTCCTCAACACCTCTTGTAAAAAAATAATAGTATGGGTTGAAAAATAACAATGCAAGGTTTTATCCCTATGAGAGACATGAGAAAGAGAAGAAGAGTTTTTACCACTAGAAGAACTAACAACCTTACCATAGGAAATAGATGCTGGGAAATAGTTAGAAGCATGCACAAGTATTGAACTAGACCCTAAAGGTGGAAAATAAGTCACTTAGGGATACCATCATTCATTGTGCAGGAAACTAGAAAGCAATAAAATACAAGGTGGCAAACCAGTTGTGATTGTTGATGGAAAACTAGTAATGAGAAATAAACTAGACGTAAACGGTGAACCTATAACCAATGGGCCAATCATAGATCATGGCCCAAGACAGTTAGATGGTAAACTAGTAGTGAAACCTAGAAGGGTTTCAACAGAGAGAGGTAAATCCATTTCAAATAAAACTACAAACATTATAGCTAAAATATACATATTTCTTAGAAATATAATCCTAAATTAATAAAAAAAAATATATAATTATTTATATAATAGTAAAATTAAGCTCAAACCTAATTATTTATTATTAGTTTAAGATTATGATTTCTATGTAATATTAATTATAGCCTATCTTAGTAAGATAACTAAATAGAAATATTTGTTGTGTGATGATTACAAATTTTTTTATTTTTTTATGTAATTTAATTTAAATAGTGTAAATGACATACCTATAACATAGGGTTTGGGTCCTAGCTCAATTGATGAGAGCTTCTTATGGTAGAGAATGATGTCACAAACTCTAGCCTTCCACTAGCCCATGTGGTAGTAGAGGACATGTTACAGAAGCATCAATGATCACGGTAAAAAGTTTATCTAGCACACTATAGTTTATAAGGGATACTATACCTTATTCCATTAGTCTAAATAAAATATTCTTATAACATACCTAATTGATTTAATTACCTATATTTTGAGAAATAAAATATTATTAAAATTTAAATAGTTATATAGAAAAAAATACTTTATTTATAATATTATAAATAAATAAATAAGACTATTTAAATTAGAGATTTCCTTTTTAAAAATAAAGAAATCCAAGAAAACCTAAAAAATCTATCCTTCCTACAAATTTAGTCTAATAACACCATTTTTTAAAACCAATTATAGTGTACATAAATAATTCCTACAATATATTAAGTTCAAATATATAAATCACAAATTAAATCTTGCTCACAATGGATTTGTCATTTGCTGGTTAGGAGAGTTTGAATTAACCTTAAGTGGGAATCCTGGAAACCTACTAGAATGGTAGTGGAAGGGCATGTGAGGGCTCAAAATTCATATGATACAGTATTAGTCCTTCTCTTGGTGGTGGAATAGATGTCGGTGATGATTCTCATATCTTTTTGGATGCTTCCATTTCTCCTAGTATAAATTTTAAGAGTGTGATGTCCTCTCCTAGGGACCCCTCCAAAGTTGTGTTAGATAATAAGTGTGAGGGTACCTTTCCTTTCAATGTTATAGTGGGTTAGGCCCAGGCTTCTAAGGTTGACCATAATCCAAAGTACGTGCAGATTATTTTGATTCCTATTTAAAAGGTATGAGTTTTTCATCCCCTGTGAATTAGTTTGTTGATCCCGTTTCTAAGACTTTATCTATTATAGTTCTAGAGTATATCATTTAGAAGGAGATTTCCTCTATGGAGTAGTCCTTTGTAGGAAAATTATTTGGTACTTGCCTAAATAGTGAGTCTATTTGGGATTGGGTGGTGAGGAAATGACATAAGAAAGGTGATATTATGTGCTTTCCTTGGAAACTAGTTTCTCTCTTTCTCCTTTACATATGAAGAGGACTTGGTTGTTTCTCCTGCAATTGGTCTATGGATGTTGGGATGCTCTTCATTGGATTTTAATTGTTGGACTCCATAGTTTAATCCTAGATATTGGTCATGCAATGTAGCCCCTATTTGGGTTAGACTCCTTGCCCCCCCCCCTCCCCACATTGCCTTAAATTTAGGGATGAAGAAATTTTTAGGGTTCTTATGGCTTTCTTTGGAGTTCTATTATCAGCTTACTACATGACTTCTTTATAAAGGAAATTGGTTTATACTTGTATTTTTGTGAACATACAATAATGATCAAAATCGCCTTTTAAGATTAACATAAATTTAAAACTTTTATAATGTTCTCATAAAAAAAACTATGAATATATTTGTTTTGCATGTTTTCACTATAAAAAAGTCAGTGACTAGGAGAGAAATTTTCCTTTAAAGGTTGAGAATATTCCTAAGAAGGTGACCTGGCTATTCTTGAGAAGGTCAAATGGAATTTCTCTACAGGTTATTCTTTTGCCTTCTTGTTATGAATCTAGAGGCTCCTCGTATTGTCCCTATGGATTCTCTTGATAATTATATCAATACCTTGATGGATATCCCTTTGGATATGACTAGTGACTAGTTGAAAATTTATCATCCTTTTAATGCATCTTGTTTGGTTGATTAGCCTAAATTGGATGTTCTTGTGAAATAATATCTCTTTCATGGACTCTTAGGGGTTATGGAGGATGATGCTCCTTTCACTATACTCAAATCAAAGCATAGGAGGAAGGCCTCTCTTCTCTCCAACTTTTTTGGAGTGATGACATAAAAGTGACAAATAACTTATTGTGGATTTTATGTCAAGGTTCATGGAAGACCCATTGTGCTTCATAGTCATGATGAGAAAAGTAAGTGTGATATAGAAAAGGGGACTTAGCAAATTGCCCTTGGGATTGGCCATATTGGTACACCTTAGATTTATAAATGAATATCATCTTATGGAATGTTAGGGAGCTTATTAATGTTGGCAAGTGGCTAACATATGAGCACATGGATGTTGTCATTATGTCCAATACTTAGCCCTCAAATCATCACAAATAATTTTGATACTATTTTGGTAATCAACGATCTGCAGAATGCCTATGTTCACAATCGATTCTTGGAAGAAAGTCTCAATATTTTGGTCAGGGAACATGGTAGAGACAAATTTAAGCTATACAAAGTTATATTTGGGTAGAAAAATGTATGGAGGATACTTAGGCAAGATCACAAGTGTTTTGGATGAGAGATGAAATAGATACAATTCTCTGAGTGCATGCGGAGATAGGGAACATTGCGAAAGGGAAAGCAAAGAAGTCTAAGTTTTGGTTGACTTATGTTATGATATTTTGTATCTATTGATGGCCTAGTGATATTGTAAAGTGGTAAAATCCACATAGTGTAATTTTTATTTTGTAAATGTCTAAGGACATTATAGAAGGCTGGCCCTAGGGATTATACTCTTAATTGTGTATAAGTATGTGATGATATTTTGTATTTGAAAAATGAGACAAAATATGTGAATATGATCAGCGAAGAGAAGGATGAGTAGAGAGTGACAACAAAGATTGTACGATATGCAGAAGGGAAGTTCTCATATATGTATTATATTATATTTTGTAAGACTGGCCAGGAAGTCCAATTATGTAAGTGTAGTGTGCATACCTTTTGTATATGCCTAAGAAGGTTTATTAGTCCTCTAACAAGGACCAAGTCCTATTATAATACCCAGCTCCTATTCCTAACAGGGTCATAATACTTATAGTACATATATTTGTGGGTGTCATCCCCACTGGGAATTTCCCTTGGCCAGGGTTTCCTTGAAAACAAATTATGGTGTTATGAGTACTCTTGTGTGTGTACTTATTATGGATTATTGGATTAACTTTGTTATTTGTTAATTGGTTAAGAAAGAGTGTAAACTATTGTGATACTCATTCACCACCCCTCTTAGTATCACTTAATCCTAACAATTGGTATCAGAGCATTAGGCCCTTGGAAGAAAAGCCTAATAGGTTAAGGTCAAGCTCCATATGAATTTTAGTAGATTAAAGAAGAACTATGAAGCACCATTGGAAGATATTGATCACCTCTAATACCTCCATATGAATCTCATAAGAGCTACTACTTAGGAGACTAATTAAATGATTAAGCTTTAAAATGACAGTGGTGAAAAAAAGGAAAAAAAAAAAAAAAAGGAAGAGACCTAGTACTAGAAAAGGATAGAGAAAGTAGGATAAGAAGACTAATCTATGAATATAAATTTTTAAATTCCTTTTGTCCAGAATGTGCACATCTCTGAAGACTATTATTAGCCTAGAGATGGTCGATAATAATTGCTTGTAAACTCCTCTAAACAAGGTTCTAGATGATGGTTAGAAAAGAGGGTAAGTGCACCAAGATGGTGGACAATTTAGTGGCCACATCCAAAAAAATGAAATTTTTCATAAATCGTGTGGGTTATACAAAATTCAAAATTGTGCTAGGCTTGGTTTAACCAAGCCTAGCCAAAAATATTACAAAATGCCAATAGAACCTCAAAACTCATACGGGTTTTGAGGAATATTGTATTCCTCAAAACCCACGGCTTTGGACCACTTCCAACGCTATAAACGAAGGAACAGTCAATTGAGGAAGCCATTTTTCTGCAAAATGTGAGTGTGTTTTGGTTTTATTTATATTTTTCATCTATTGGCAACAATGGCACCTCATTGAAAAGGTACTATTTTAGTGTTTCAAATGTTTTTATTTGTATTTTATTTGAAGTAGGGTTTTTTAATTTATTTATGTTTTATTTTTTAATTTTGATGTCAGATTCTATAAAAACTTCCCCAAAATGAAAAAGAAAACAAAAACTTCATGCACAAGCAACAGAAGAAAATATTGAACATGGGCAACTACCACAACCACAAAATCCTCCTCCACAACCACTGCCATTCGTAAACCCTCTACATCCTCCATTAGATCATGTAGATACCACACAAGATGATCTCATAAAATGCCTTACACAAAATAGTGACCAAGTTTCTATATTGATCAATAGGTTGAGGTCCTCTAGTCTTGACCACCACTCAACCCTCGCCTCAATGCTATAAAGAATGGCCAATAGGGAAAATGAGGTTTCTAGAGAGGTTACCAAATGAGGTTCATGGAGGGATAGGTGTTGATCAATTTAGGCGGATGGGTATTCTACATATAGTGCTTACAATTGGGTATAATACATTACAATAATTAGAATTTAACTATATAATTAATTAAAATTAGAATATTAGAAAAATATTTAAGAAATTTTTTTGTATAATAAAATATCAAAAACATCAAATTAAAAGATTAATGAAATATTTTGATACATATGAGTCAAAATGTGTTTTGGTTTATAATGAATCCATATTAATATCTAGAGTCTAGAAGGTGAATTTGTTGAAATAAAGTAACAAGTAAATAAGGATTGTATAAATAAATAAAGGGTTGTGAGTTACCTACATTATATAGTCTCTCATTTTGATCAAAACAAATATTAAGGAAAAAATTGAGGGACCTCATGACGAAAACCAATGAACTATATAGATGTCATAGTTTACATTAGACATAGTTTAGTGGTGTGTCTTTTGTAACCTTTAATGATGAACATGAGTGATATGACTATGAACATAAAAATAAATGATATAGAATGAATACAATTGATTACTCCAATTCGTAAATAAGCTAATACTTATTTCTACACTCACTTATTTATATTAAATACAAAATTAATTATTTGAGATTATTTGTGGAGAATATTTATTCAACTTAATGCATAATGCACGTGTGTATTTGGTCTAAAGATTATGTGATTATTCGCAAACCCTATAAAGACTTTGGTCCAGAATGATAATTTGAAGAGATACATATTAATACTTTTCTCCCAAACCCATCTCCAATAAAATATCAATGGTTCACTTAGCACTTATTGTAGCTAAGAGATGTTCATATGACTCAAGTGACTCAAAAAATTGTGTAATTGATTCATAATAAAATATCCAGTAAAGTTTAATTACAAATAAAATATAGTAAACCTCACATACAAAGTAAGATGTTTCTACCATTGTAACATGTTAAACAAATAATCTATCATTAATATTTAATAATATTACTAAAATATTTTCATAACTATTCAATATCATTTTATTTCAAATAAAAGGAAAATCATAACCTCTGTTTTTATTTTACTACAAGAAATTTTGATTCTCGGCACCAACACACTTGTTTAAGAGTGATATATCTCACCCGTGTATAATCATCATTTAATTCTATTCACGCCACCAATGCCATAGGACCGGAAAAAATCCTCTAATACCAAATAATATAGAAAATGATGAAATCTTATACTTGGATGATTTATTCAAGCAATAAGAGTTCCTATAAATAGGCAATACAATAAAAACTTAAACAGTCCATAGAAAAGAATCGTGCAGCAGTTTACTATAATAAACTAAAATTAAAACTAGGCGTATAACTATGTAGATGTAATTTTATAATCTAATATATTTTTTATTTTAAAAAATAATATAAATGTTATCTTTAGAGATAATAGAAAGTAATAGTATTTCCCTTTTGACAAAATAGATATTCAATATCTTTCTATCTATCTATCTATCTAAATGTTGCTTACATTATTATGATTTTGAAAAAAGTTTGACTTATTGAAATAATTTCTTGTAATTAATATAGAAAAAGTAGTTATTTAATATAATGCTCAAACCCTCACTTATATACTAATTAACTTTTTGAAGGACACTAAATTATTCAAGTTTTAAAAAAATAACATCAACATATAGATGAGAATGAGTAGGAGCAAGAGAATAAGAGGGAGTGGGAGCATAAGGTTTTTAGGATTTCGGGTGGATCCAGTGGATCTACAGAGGTGGTTTCATATGATAAAGCCTTAGAATTTGATGATGTTGATAGGATATTTTACAATATGATGATTTTGATCAAATATTTTTTCTTATATCTTCTATCCTTATTTTTATTTGGGGTTTTTTATTATGTACCAACAAAAGTTTGTAGTTGATACCAATGTTGACTTTCTTCCCTTCATTTGTTCTTTCTTTATTCTTTTTGGCGGGTGTGTAATGAGTTTTTGGATGATGGAGATGAGCATGAGTGAAGTAGTGGTGTTGGGAGGATTTCTATAGATAAAAATAATATAGGATATGTTGATGATGAGGATGGTTGAGATTTGTTTTCATGTCTTTTCCATGGTCCTTTTGGCTCAAGTTGTGGGTGTTTTGTAGAGTTCCATAATTTAAGGAGGTGGGATTTTTGGAGGTGAATGTGCTACAAAATTGAAAGTTAAGGTAATGGACAATGTTGGGTCAAAGCCTCAAGGAGTGTTGGTGGGTTTGGTTTCCCTAATCTGGCAATGAACTAAGTTTTCCTGAGCTTAGGGGTCTTTCTCGATTCATGTGGTTGGATTTATTGGTGTTTTCATTGTTATCTCCTTCATTTGAGTCGAGATCTTGTCTCTTGTTGGACCTACATGTTTTGAGGTGAAGGTTCAATCTGTTATGGCTTCCTTTTCTTTGGAGACACCATTTTGGATTTGACTTGGCTTGTGCCTTGAACCTCCTTTCATGGATAAGGTTGTTGCTAATTTTTATGACTTGGGCTACATTGGTTGCCTCTTGGTGAAGGTAGCTATAGAAGGTGTTTCAAGGAAGGGAGGGTCTTTTTCCCCTTTAGAGGTTGCTTCTTCTTTGTTTGGAAGGAAATGTTTATTTTCTTCTTTTTGTGTTAAGTGTTATGCTCTCTTGTGCTCCTATCATTTCTTTTCTTCTTTTGTGGACAAATTATTGGAAGAGGCTAGCCTATTTTGCGGGTCCCTTGGCTTTTTTTGGCTTAATTGATGCTAATGATTTGAAGTGTTTTCTTTTGGTTTTGTGTAGTTTCTTTTTGGGGTTATGGTATTATTTGTCTATCATACCTATTTTAAATTTTGTTGTGTTCTTGGTCTCAACGTAATTGTCTTGACCTAATTGTCTCAACCTTATTGGACTTACGCTAGCTTTAAAGTGTTGTTTTTTGTTAAGGGTATCTTTTCCAATGCTGGAAGATAATTTTCTCTTGATTTTTATTGATAGGGCCCTTGTTCCTATCTTCATTTTTTTTTTTGTTAAGGGTCATTTTAGTTTCTACCTTATCCTTTTACTCGAGTCTCCTATAGAGGTGGAGACTTCTCCTATGGATATGGAGACATTCTTAATGAATTGTTGTGATGGCTTGTATCTTCACTCAGTTATTTCCTCTCTTATTTTTCCTTTTGAGGTGGGTGCTTCTCTTATTGAGGTGGAGAAGGCTTGTATGAGAGAGGTAGTATGTTTATTGTAAGGGGTCTTTTCCTTCCCCTTCTTTGAGTTTTGTTTGTTTGGTGCTTGATGTTTATTTAGTTCCTATTTTTTGTCCTCTCACTCCTATTAAGGTGGAGTTTTTTTTATTGAGAAGGGAGCTTGTGATTCCTCTAGAATGTTATGGGAGTTGTTTCAAAACCCATGGATTAGGTTATGAGAGCATGTTAATATCCTGTGAATTAGAGGCTTCAACCTAGTTTGGTAGCAGCTTGTGTTTCTCTTGAGATACATTTTATAGGTTGCTTCCATAGTTGTTAGTTGGGTTATTATATGTTTGTGATCTATCTATTGCAGTTGGTTTTTTGGGGTTTTAAAGCCCCTTCAAAACTTATTTGACCCTTAATCAAAAATATCAAAATATAATTTTCAAAGGATTTCATTCTAATGATTTATTTGTTTAAATTTTATTACAATTGGGTATATATTATAATAGTTAAATTTAACTATATAATCAATTAAAATTAGAATATTAGAAAAATATTTAAGAAATTATTTTGTATAATAAAAAACTAAAAACATCAAATTAAAAGATTAATGAAATATTTTGATACATATAAGTCAAAATTTGTTTTTGCTTATAATGAGTCCATATTACATGTGTTATTGTGAAGAGTAAGCTTTTTAATATCTAAACTCTAGAAGGTGAGTTTTTTTAAATGAATTAATTGGTAAATAAGGCCATTGTATAAATAGATAAAGGGTTCTGAATTACTTACATTATATAGTCTCTCATTTTGATCAATAGAAATATTAAGGAAAAAATTGAAGGACGTCATGTTGATAACCAATGAACTATATAGATGTCATGTAGTTTACATTAGACATAGTTTAGTGTTGTGTCTTATGTAACCTTTAATGATGAACTTGAGTGATATGACCTATGAACATAAAAATATATGATATTGAATGAATACAATC
This sequence comes from Chamaecyparis obtusa, assembly GCA_027943335.1. Taxonomy (NCBI): domain Eukaryota; kingdom Viridiplantae; phylum Streptophyta; class Pinopsida; order Cupressales; family Cupressaceae; genus Chamaecyparis; species Chamaecyparis obtusa. Next base: position 544,420 of record BSBK01009048.1, on the reverse strand, counting down.
GATTACTCAATTTTGTAAATAAGCTAATATTTATTTCTACACTCACTTATTTAAATTAAATACAAAATTAATTATTTGAGATTATTTGTGGAGAATATTTTTTCAAATTAATGCATAATGCACTTGTGTAGTTGTTCTAAAGATTATATGATTATTTGCAAACCCTATAAAGACTTTGGTCTAGAATGATAATTTGAAGAGATACATATTAATACTTTTCTCCCAAACCCATCTTCCATAAAACATCAATGGTTCACTTAGCACTTATATTGTATCTAAGTGATGCTCATATGACTTAAGTGACTCAAAAAATTGTGTATTTGATTCATAATAAAATATCCAATAAAGTTTAATTACCAAAAAAAATATAGTAAACCTCACATATAAAGTGAGATATTTTTACCATTGTAATGTTAAACAAAAAATCTATCATTAGTGTTTAATAATGTTGCTAATATATGTTCATAACTATTCACTATCATTTTATTGCAAATGAAAGGAAAATCATAACCTCTTTTTAATATTTTACTACAAGCAATTTTTATATTTAGAAACTTAATTTTACCATATAGATGTGATTTTATAATCTAATATATATATTTTATTTTGAGAAATAATTTAAATTTTATCTATACAGATAATAGAAATTAATAGTATTTTCCTTATGATAAAATAGTTATTAAATGTTTAATGTATGTGATTAAAAAATAATAATAGATATATTTCATAAATGAAGATTGAGTTCTTACATATTATCTTTACAACTATCTAAATTTTCATGTGCGTTTCTGGATTTGATTGTGTATGACTTTAAGCATCAACATTTCGGATCACACTCTATGATCCATCATCAGGAAGAGAAAGTGCAAGAATGTAAAAAATAAAGATGCAGACCAAGCCTATCTCAAGAGATATAAGGAGAGGAAAAGGCTCAAAAAACTATGCAGAGAAGAGAAAGGAAACATAAAAGATAGGAGAAAAAAATTTTAAAGTCCAAAGGTAGGGAAAGACAACTGAAATAAAAGACACATATATAAAAGGAAATAAAAGAACATAGGAGTCACCAAAGACGAAGTAAAACAAAAAATAGAGTAACAAAACAAGCAAAAAACACAAAAATAAAAGGAAGAAGCCCACTAATAAATAAGAATAAAATAATAAGAAAAACACACGTAAACCCACAAATAGAATGAAAGGGCTTTTGTGTTGCCTTGAATTCTATTTGTGAGTTTACGTGTGTTTTTCTTATTATTTTATTCTTATTTATCAGTGGGCTTCTTCCTTTTATTTTTGTGTTTTTTGCTTGTTTTTTAACTCTATTTTTTGTTAAACTTCATCTTTGGTGACTCCTATGTGCTTTTATTTCCTTTTATTTATGTGTCTTTTATTTCAGTTGTCTTTCCCTACCTTTGGACTTTTCAATATTTTTCTCCTATCTTTTATGTTTCCTTTCTCTTCTCTTTATTGTTTTCTGAGCCTTTTCCTCTCCTTATATCTCTTGAGATAGGCTTGGTTTGCATCTTTATTTTTACATTCTTGCACTTTCTCTTCCTGATGATGGATCACGGAGTGTGATCTAAAATGTCGATGCTTAAAAACATAATTATAAAGGGCTTTCATGTTGCCTTCAAACCCCTTTTGAAGTTAGGTAATTGCATCCCCACACTCAAGGACTTCAAAGACTCTCTCCTAGACTCTAGAGTCTATAAGATTGTGTGCTCTTGTGGCATTCCCTATATAGGAGAAACTAGCTGCTCTTTCCTCACTAGAATCTGTGAGCATAGTGTTGATATTAAGCATGATAGAGTCCACAAGTCCGCTTTAGCAGAGTAGTCTTCTTCCACCAAACATCATATCTATTTGGAGAGCACTCAAATCCTTTCCAAGGAGGACAACTACTTCAAGAGGAAGCTTAAGGAGGCCATCGTTATTAACCACCATCCCATTAACCTTAACTGGGATGATGGATGGTCCATTAATATTAACCCTTCTTGGCAACCTCTGTTAGGCATGCTCGACAACCTCCATCACCCCTAACTCCCTCTTACCCCCCCCCCCCCCCCCCCTTGCACGTGCTCCTTGTTTGGTCTTTGTTTTTGTTTTTTCCCCCTTCCTTTTCTTGCTTCGCCTTTTCTGGGTGCATTTTTTAGTTTTTCTCATTGTGCTTCTTGTCCTTTTTATTTTCTAGCTCTCTGTGTTATCGTTCTTAGTGTTGTTTGTCTCTGTTGTTTATTTTTCATTATTCATTATGGTGAAGTGTATGTAGTAGTAAGAGAATGTTATTGTGCTCTATGTATTCAGAGTTTGTAGCAACAATTTCTCTATCTTTTAGTAGTTGAGCAATGATTTCTCCAGCTCCTAGTGAGCATGTTGTAAGAGCTCTAAAAAGCTAGGTGTTTGGGTGCATCCCCAAAGTGCTACAAATTAGTTAGTAATCAGATTAGTTTACTTTTTGAATTTTTATTTTATTTTGTAATAGTTTGTTTTAGATTTTAATATAAAGAGAGAATAAAGCTTGCATACCTCTAGTCATTTCTTCTTGTCTCCACTTGATTTTGATTTTATATTATCTTGTGCATTTTTAGTGATTGTGAAAACTAAGTTACAATCTTGTTTATTACTATGGGATCAACTATGTTAAGGCAGTGTTGTGTTCTGCTTTTACCCATTCTATTTATAAATAGTGTTTAATGTTTATTCTGGGGGGTAGTTATTTAATCAGGGCATATCTAATGTAGTTTATTTATGTAAACATTAGGTAGTTCACAGGCCCCTTATAGGTCTGGTAGTTGTAGGGTAGTTAGCAACTGCTCCATTTGTTATTTGTATGCCCTCCATGTTGATGGGAGGAGCAGTGGGGAATATAGCGAAGATTGTGATGAAAGTTGTTTTTCTTTCTAATTTTGTTGCGATCAAAGAAGGAGAAATCTGATAACTTGTGAAGTGTATTCTCATTATGATGAAATAAAAAAAAATAAGAAGTATAAGTTTCCCTGCATATTATTTGATTGTTTGATGGTTGTGTTTCACTCTATTTTGTTTGAATGGTTTGATTATATCAGTGATTTGGATAATTCTCATTGTATTCATTTTTTGCCTGAATGAATTAATCTCTGAACATTTCCTTGGGTATGTGACAATACTTCGACAATAAGAGAACCAAACCACTAAATTGCCGCATGGAAGTGATTTGTTTTCCTCATGTTTCTTACTTGCGGGCTCTGCACATGAGTAGACTAGAATGTGTTGAGGGGAAAGTAGGAATGATGTACCATAGTCTGTTTCTGGTCGATTGCAAGGAGGTGTTGAAAGTTGGAGGCCTGTGCATGTGGTGAAAGGGGCATCATCTCTATGTTCTTGGTGCAAATGGGAAGATGAGACATAGAGGGGGGGAATGAAATTCTTCACTGAATGTTGAATTCAAAAGTTGTAATGAATAAGGTGTGGAAGAACTGGCCTTCGCTAGTTTGGACAACGGGATACTGTTGCCAATGTAGATACTCTTCTCTAAAGCTAAGGCTCTTTTACATGAAAATTTCATTCCCTGAACATGTTTGAAAGTGGTGTGTGAACACATGATTAGTATTTGGGTTCAAGTAGCAGAATATTGTGTGTTGGAGTTTCTGTTATTCTGAATATGACAGTGCTGTAGTTTTCCCCCTCTTCATACTCTTTTCCATCTTTGTTGTCGACTATTGTTGGCTTCCTGTAAGTGTTTCCTCATCATATTGGTATCAGAGTGAGACTAGATCTTGCTGGGAAGTGTATGTTTGTAGAGGAATCATAGGCAGAAGTTGAGGCTCACACCATGCCTCTCAAATGTATGACTCCAGATGCCATCAAGAAGATGATGGAGGAATTATTGGAGGAGAAGTTGAGGGAGTTCAAGGAGTCCAGTAGTAAGAAGAGCAAGATGGAAGAAGGTGCTAGTGGAGATGAAGAGGAAGAGTAGCACCAAGATCCAGTAAAGGATCTTCCTGCAGACCAGAAAGCATTTGTGGATGCTTTAAAGTCGGTAAGAGGAGATGGTGCTAAAAAATTACCCACATATGGGGGCAGTTTCAATAGCAAGGAGGTTATTGAGTGGATTGAGATAATAACCAATCATTTTGAGTTGAATGAGGTCCCTAAGAATGACAGGGTAAGGATTGAAAAAGGAAGGCTAAGAGGATCTTCTCTCTAATGGTGGAATTATGTTCAAGGAGAAAGGATACAGAATGGAAAGAGTTTGATTTCTTCATGGGAAGTGATGAAGGCAAAAATCAAGGCACAATTTCTTCTTGCAGATTATGAGGTACAATTATTCAAGAAGTTGCAAATCTTGAAGCAGTGGGAGATGGACTTCCTATATGGAAGAGTTCCATAGGCTGACTCTCAGGGAAAAGAAATAAGAAGAGGAACCTAAAACAGTGGCTAGGTATTTGAATGGTCTAAGGATAAACATACAAGAGGAGATTAGCCTCTTGACCCTAGATACAGTGGGGAAGTGTTTTCAACTTGCTCTTAAGGTTGAAGAGAAGTTGAAGAGGAAGGGTGATCAGCACCAAGGAGGGAGAGGTGGAAGGAATGACCGAGGTAGGGGAAACTTCAACAATAGAGTACAAGGCCAGTGGTCCCAAGGTGAGTCTAACCCTAGGGAGAAAGTGGGTGACTCAACTAGCAGAAGAGGCTACGATGGAACGGGATCTAATGGAGGAAGGTTTGGTGGATCAGGAAGAGGATATAGGTTCTCAGAAATGAAGTGCTACAATTGTGGTCAGTTGGGGCACTCGAAGTATAAGTGTCCACAAAAGGAATCCACTTCTTTGAATGGTGAAAGGAGGGTCACTTATGTAGAGGAAGATAATGTGAGTATGAACTCACTAGAATTTCAGTTGATGACAGAGGTTGAGGGAAAAAGTCTCATGATAAGGACACTTCTTAAGGAGCTGGTAAAGGAAAATACCACCCAAAGGAGGGCTCTTTTTTGAGTTCAATGCAAGGTAAAGGGAAAGTTGTGCAAGGTTATAATTGATTCAGGTTCCATGCATAATATCATATCACTTGAGGCTATAAACAAATTGAAGTTGGAGAGACTTCCACATTCTTGTCCATACAAGGTCAGTTGGTTGAATAAGGGGCAGCAGGAAGTTGTGAATGAGCAAGCTTGGGTAGAGTTCAGCATAGGGGGATATAAGCATAAGATACTATGTGATATCATACCTATGGACGCTTTCCATCTCTTGTTGGGTAGACCTTGGCAATTTGACAAGATGGCATGCCATGATGGTGAGAAGAACTCTTATAGTTTTCAAAAGGATAGGGTAACCTACAGGCTGACTTATGAAGGAGAAGAGAAAGGGGTTGGTCAAGTTGGACCTAGTATGTTGATGGTGGGTGAGAAAGAGTTCATTAATACTCTTGAAGAAGAAGGTGGAATAGGCTTTGCATTGGTGCTTAAGCCTAAGGAGGATAGCAAGAAGGAAAGTAGAACAACAAGCCCGAAAGAAGTGGAGGAGTTGTTGAACCAATATGAGGACATCATTGCTGATGTAATGCCCAAGTCTCTACCACCAATGAGAGACATAAGTCATCAGATTGATCTCATTCCTGGAGCAGTGCTACCTAACAAGGTAGTGTATAAGATGACACCATAGTAGAATGAAGAGATTGCTAGACAAGCGTAGGAGCTGCTCGACAAGGGGTTGGTAAGGAAAAGTCTTAGCCCATGTTTCGTACCCTCATTTCTTGCTCCTAAGAAGGATGGTAAGTGGTGGTTATGTACTAATTCTAGGGCCATTAATAAGATAACTATAAGGTATAGATTTCCTATTCCTAGAATAGAAGATTTATTAGACTTTTGGGGGGGAGCTTCATATTTTTCTAAGGTAGACCTCAAAAGTGGGTAACATCAAGTAAGGATAAGAGAGGGTGATGAATGGAAGATGACTTTTAAAACTAATAAAGGGCTATATGAGTGGCTGGTAATGGCATTTGGTTTGTCTAATGCTCCTAGTACATTTATGTGACTAATGAATGAAGTATTGCAGGACTTCATTGGGAAGTTTGTTGTTGTCTATCTTGATGACATTTTCATATACATCAGAAATAAGGAAGAGCATTTGCAGCACTTGAAGATGGTCCTACAAAGGCTGCAGGAACAACAGTTGAAGACAAACTTGGAGAAATGTGACTTTTTGAAACAAGAGTTGGTGTATCTTGGGTTTGTGATATCCAAGGGAGTTCTGAAAATGGATCTGGCCAAAGTAGAGGCCATCCTTAATTGGCCAACACCAAGGGCTGCTGGAGAGGTTCAAAGTTTCCATGGCTTGGCCACATTCTAGAGGAAGTTCATAAGGAACTTCAGCAACATTTGTGCACCCATCTTGGACACCATCAAATGAGGAGGTAAAGCATAGTTTGAATGGAATAATGCAGCAAATAAGGGTTTTGAGGAACTCAAACAAAAGGTAGCAAGGTATCCTGTTCTTGTTTTACCAGATTTTCATAAAGTTTTTACAATAGAATGTGATGCTAGTGGGTTTGCAATAGGGGTTGTTCTTAGTCAAGAAGGCAGACCCATAGCATTCTTCAATGAGAAGTTGAATGAGGCAAAGAAGAAGTATTCCTCTTATGATCTAGAATTGTATGCCATGGTTCCAGGCATTGAAAAAATGGAGGCACTATTTGCTGCTTAAGGAGTTTATTGTGTATTCTGACAACCATGCTCTTAGTTTCTTGAATGGATAGGATAAGCTCAACCATAGGCACATGAAGTGGGTTAAGAGTTTACAACCTTATACCTTTATAATCAAACACAAGAAAGGACAAGCCAAAAAAGTGGTTGATGCTCTTAGTAGAAGAGTATTGATGGTACAAGAGATTCAAATGCAAAGCATGGGGGTGGATGCATTGAAGGATATGTATGTGGAAGATGCAGATTTTAAGGAAGCGTATGAGGTATGCAAGAAGTTAGAAGATGCTTTTCATTCTGATTTTTTAGAATTCATATTGCAAGATAGACTTTTATTCAAGGGCAGCCAACTTTGTATTCCTAAATGTTCTATGAGGGACAATGTGATTAGGGAGAAACATTTTAGAGGTCTTGGAGGTCATTTTGGACTCAACAAGACGTTGGAGTTAGTACAAAGATTTTACTATTGGCCAAAGATGTTGTTAGTCCATTTTTCAGTTAATGCAAAAATCCAATGAAAATGGCCTTTCCCCTGCAAATCTAGTTAAGTTGTCCTGTCATGCCTGCAATCACAGTTTTAACTTGCAAAGAAAATCTATGATGTTCCATGATGTGCACCCTTAGCCATAGGTTGTTTATGATGTCGCCTTGCTCCAGTTCAGATCGCATCTCCTAAATTGCAAAACCCAGGGAGATATTCAAGTTTTAAGGTCTGCGGGAAACAATTTCAGAATATGCCTTGATGTTGAAAACCTTTCGATGTTTTCTGTCGGTCTGTATGAAAACCCTGGTTGTTTTCAAACTTGTTCCTTCCTACTTTTGCACGCTTGTCTTCCGGCGCTAAAAACCTTGGATGTTTTCAACCTCACATTTCTGCCTTGTTTGTTGGCATTACTTAATTGCGTGAGTGCGATCGGATGGTGGTCCCAGGTCTTCAAGGGTTTTAAATGATTGGTTGTGCATTATCACATGTCAAAAAATTTTGACATGCGACCATGCAACCGGTTACTTCTTGTGCTGGGGCCCATTGGCGGGGAGGGCAGTGGTCCCACTGGTTGTTATGTGGCATCCTGTGGTTGGCTGTCACATGATCGCATGTCAGAGTTTTTTGACATGTGATCATGTGATCGGTTGACACCTATTCCTAGGCCCATTGGTGATGGAAGTACTGTGGATGTGCTGTCAAATGGATGCTGAGGTGGCAGTCCAGAGGCCTTGTCGCATGATCGCAAGGGCCATCTTTCGGCCATGCAATCATGCAACAAGGGTGCCACGTTGGTGGGGAGCAGTGACATGGTGCTGACGTGGAGGTGTGTCACATGTTCGCATAGCCCATTTCCTCGCTATGCGATCATGCGACAACTATAGAATGTCATCGTTGCAGAGTTAAAGACATAAAGCCTGCAAAGTATGAAGATCTAACAGTGTCGATACAAAGTCGATCCCAGTTTAAATTGTGACCGCCGATTTGTCACTGGTGCCATAAAGTGACCGTTGGAATTGAAATTCAAATTTACAAAGGGTTTTCACGATAGGAAGTACCAAAATTGAATGCTCTCCAGCTGATTTTGACTAGTTTGATGGCGGTAGGTGATGCCATCTGGCCCGAGGATCCTACTGATCCGTGGCATGATGATTTTGTACTTGGTGGTGAGTCTTGGATGTGTGTTGCATGTTCGCATAGCCCTTTTCTTAGCTATGTGATCATGCGAGAACCATTGTTTTGCTAGGTTTTTAGGCAGTTGGTTGTTTGCAATGAAGGGGGTAGCTCGGATTTAATTTTTGAAGGACAGTAGCAGTTGTGATGATGATGAAGAAGATCTGTGCGGCTGCGTAGATCAGATTTTCTTGCCTGGGGTGCCACGCTAGTTTAAATGCAATCGACTGTTTCTTTCTGTAGGCGGCTAGGGTTTGGTATGTCAATGATCTCCATGTTTTGTGCACGCGAAGTTTTTCAACTGGCTCTGGCATTGAAGTTGTTCTTCCTGCAGGAAGAAATTATTTTAACTTGTGGTCGCAATTAGCTTGTGGTGATGAAACCAATGTATTTGTACATCAGCTTTGACCTGATTTCTTCCCAGGTTTCTAGGCTTTTCTGCAATCTTTCATTTCTTATTGTACTGGATGGTTGTAAACTTAATTTTTGTGTTCTAAATGATCCCTTTGCTTGTTGCAATCCTTGTTCCTATAAAAGGATTTTCAAGATCATTTATAAGGGTTCCTTTTGGTCCCATTCTAGGGGTTCATTCCCCTGGTCCTATGAATGTTCTTCCTGCAGTTTTTTTCTTCTTCTCTACATATAGGGTGTTCCCTCTTTCCACTCTGGCTATGGGAATACAATGAAGTTGTAACAGATGTCTTATGTATAAGATTGCAGCATATTTGTTCTTGTATCAAATTGTCTCCATTTGGGTTTTAGACTTATTGATTATAGCATCAAGGGTGTTGTAGTCATTCTACTTGCATTTCCAATGAGTGTCTGCAGTAGAGTTGTTTTCACAGAAGCAACTAAGTCTAGGACTGGTGTTCAGATATGTATGAGCTAGGGTATCAAAGATATGTCATGCTTGTCTTCCAGTGGATGCTGGTTAATGTATTTCTTGTTCCTAGGTCTTCCTTTAGATAGGTGATAACATATCTGGGTGCACAAGTGGTTTGGTAATGTATGATTTGATTTGGGATAAATGTGTTGTCTTCTTATTTCATAGCTCTATTGCAGTGAGGTATTTGACTCTGCTGCCCATTGGATAAGGCATTGGTCTATGAGAGACTTAGGGTATTTTAGGGGTCCATTCAACCCAACATCAATCATTCAATGAGATACTTTTCCCTTCATATTGGTAGTAGTAGTAGGAGGTCCTTTCTAGTTTTTAGAATCATTTCATGCAAGCAGGTTATTGCATCAAATTTGGTTTCATTGGGGTACAGGATATCCATAGGGGTCTGAGAACTATTCCACAATAATGCATCTATAGGCCTTTTGTTCATCAACTCAAGAAGATTGATGAGTGTGTAGATGAGGCAATACCTGCCTGAGTGATGTGGAGCTCAAAGCAAAAGGAGGATGCCCTCGGTCCTCATCAATTGGCACTTTTTCCCTTGTCAGACTTTGGAGCGAAGACTAACTAGTTTGTCATCATAATGTAAACCTAGCACCATGTGAGAAAAAGTGGGAACCAACAAAATGGCAACTTTGCTGGGGAGAGTCTAGAACAGAGTCTGAAGTAAAAAACACATTTGTAAAATCTTCTCACTACGTGCTGAGTGGCGACTCTAAGTTCTTTGTTTGATCAGTGCAGTTCCTAATAAACAATGATGACTAATGAAGTTTTCGTTGGTTGGAAGAGATACAAACAAGTGCAAATTTTTCCTCTTCAAGGAGGTGGCAACTCTACATTGCAAAGAACCTGATGGAGCTATAAGGTGAGCTCTAGATCTGCCCTGCCTTCCAACCAGCATGTTGAGTTTTACTGCAGAACTTCTAGGTATTATATTTTCAATGATTTAGATATGTTTCCTTATAAGGTGATTTGAGCACCAAGAGAAGGAAAATGGTGTGATAGAGAGGTTAGCATGCTTCAAGGAGTCAAGGTTGCAGTTGTACACACTAAAATATGCACTTCTATGAACCATTACATGCAAGGTTACTCAAAAATGAGACCTCACAAAGCGGCTCATAGCTCTCTATGCATGGAGTTGCAAGGGACTATGAGTTTTGCTCTCAGCTAGAGCTACAAGAGGGTAACCTTGCTAGTCAACCACACAATGAGAGATTCACAATGAAGACAAGGGCAACAATGCCAATATCTCCAAGAATCTAAATGGAAATGCAATGCAAACTATATGAGAATGCAAATCTAAGCTAAATGATAACAATGCAATGCTTGAAAAGAAATCTAATCTATGAAAGGAAAGTGCAAACTAAACTATGAAAGGAAATAGCAATGGATTACAAATCCTTCCTATTTAGACTATGTGAGATTGCATAAAAGGAAATCTACACTAAGAATGCCATGAATGCAATTATGAAAGCAAAACTATTATGAAAGGCAACTAAGAATGATGAAAGCAACAAGTCTTCAATGTCTTCAAAAAGCTCCAAATGTACCTAGAAAACCTGCAGCATAACAATGACATAAAATGTGGGTATGCAAATGGAGGAGAGAGCTCTCCTTTTATAAGAAATGAGGTGAAATGAACCATGGAGATTAAGAGGCAAAAGATCTTAATCAGCGGTGGAGCTTGAAAGAGGAGCAATCCATGTGCACAAGTATCCTCCAATGAGAGTGAAGTGTTGACTTTTGAGCCTCATGTGAGACAAAAGTGCTTTTTCCCTTTTTATAAAATAGGAATAATGTTTTATTTGTGCAACTTAGGATAAGAGGAAAAGGTGGGCTTTTTATTTAATTGAAAGGGGAGGAAATATTCCTTTTAATCAAATAAAGACTTAGGATAAATGGTTAGCCCAAGGATAAAAATCCAATATATGATCGAAATTAGGATTTGATCAAAAGATTGATATTGTTGAAAATATTGATTATTGATAAAAATGATTCAGGATTGATAAATTGAATAAATGGGGCCCAAAGTCTAGGCGACCATTTTAGGGTGCATACATTTGCCCCTCTTTGACTAATGTGTGATCGATTTGGGAACACATGTAGTCAAAGAATGAAGTTGAAATGTGAGATCGATTTGGGATCACAAAACAACTCAGATATGAGGTCGATTCGGGATCACATCTGGACAAACATAAACAAAAGCTTAGACCAACACCGTCGCTGCTAGGTGCAAATCAAGCTTTAGACAAAACTATCACCGTCGCTGCTAGGCAATAATCAATGTCTAAAAATGGGAGATAAGAATCTCAAATTTTGAGCAAAAGCTCACAAAAGATGTCTGAATCAAGAGAATCAAAGAAATCAGGGATGAGAATCCCACAAATACTGCCCCCTCGGAATCGAAATCGAAATCAGGTAGAGGAGAGACAGCAAATCGATAAAGATTTGATCAAATCAGAATGAAATCACAATCGAAGGTAAGGGTCAATAGGTTAACCATTAGGCAAGGAAAACATGCCCCAGCGATGAGCTAGAAGAAAAGAGATAGAAGACTAGAAATAGCATGAATGAAAGACTAGAAGTTTGGAAGGCATGAAAAGGAAGGAATGACGATGCCCCAGCAAAGATTAAAAGATTAGGCCTCAAAAGATCAGCCAACTGCGCAGAAGGGGGGGAATAATTTGAAACGCGATTTTGACTATGAAGATGACCTCGGATTTCGATTTCGAGTCCGAAAATGGATCCAGGACGTCGAAATTAGTTAGGGGTGCAATTTTCGCGCAATTCCGAGGTGTTTTGAAAATTAGGTCAAAAAGTCAAAATGCTATAAAAGGGGTCAAAATGTCATTTTCAAAAATCATTTGTCTTTTAGTGATTTGAGAATTTCAGAGCTTTAGAGAGAGAAAATGGCTCAGCAAGCAGGAGTTCCCGTCCACAGGCATCGATTCGAGCGCGCCCGGTTGCATAACCGGCCACCACACTATCCTGCCCCGGTATGTTTTTGAAAAACTCGAGCTCTTTGGCCATTTTTAGCATTTAATAGCTTTTTTTTAGCACGTTTTTATCAAAAAATTTTAAATTTCAAAATTTTCGGTTGTGCGAAATATCGCGCGATACTTTAGAAGTATCGCGCGCTTTGGGGAGAAATATCGCGCGATACTTCGCGTGCCCCAAAAGTATCGCACGCTTTGGGCATCAGTATCGCACGATAGTGGGCGAAAGATCGCGCGATAGCGGGCGAAGTATCGCTCGACATAAGGTTTATCGCCCTACTATAGGGAGAAGTATCGCACGATACTTCTCCAAAAAAGAATATCGCCCAGTTGAAAATTTTGATATTTAATGCATTTTTAAGCAAAAATGACATGGGTCTAGACAATGTTACGTTTTTAAGATGTTTTATACTGAGTTTTTTTTGGACATCCATCATGATATGTACTAACAACGGGTTTGGTTTTGGCTTGCAGGAGGTTTTTTCGGCGCTCATCATCAGAGCGCCGAAGGTGACTGGGTTGAGGTGTGTCCGAGATCTGGATGATCCGGGAAATGCCGATATCAGGGCTATGGGATTCCGGTATCTGTTGAGGTACCCCTACATCCGAGCAGACCATGGGTTGTTGACTGCTCTTGCCGAGAGATGGCATAGTGAGCACAACACCTTCTATCTGCCTACTGGAGAGGCGTCGATCACTTTGGAGGACGTCTACAGGATCTTACGAGTGCCATGCCATGGAGAGCCTGTAAGTATAATCATGTTTTGATATATAATCATAAATGTAATGTTTCCGTGTGATGAAAACTAACATGATTTGTTTGTTGTCACAGGTATACTATGATCAGGACGTCACTGAGGGGCGCCGGTTGATTCAGGAGATGTTTCAGGATGTGACCATTCTAGACAGGCATGTCAGCTGGGAGCGACTGCTTGATGACTTCGGCCGAGACTATCCGGTGCCATGTATTGTGGCATCGATCATTTCACAGATCCTGATGACTGATCGCAGTCAGAAGGGATTCCCACTCGGATGGGGCAGACTACTGGTAGACTTGGTAGGCAGGCCTCGACGGATGGCATGGGGGCCTGCGATCCTGGCAGAGATGTATCATGAGCTGCACGAGATCGTCTACAGGGACGGTCGGACATGGGCGTGCGGTGCCATCCTGGCACAGGTATGGGCATGGGAGCACATTGCTGTAGTGCGTCCCAGGGTTCAGCCGAGGGAGAGGAGGTACCCCTTCATTTACAGGTACATCAGGTTTATATCACATGCCCATTCAGGGGATGTGACCTACTATCGGCGGATTCTGGATGAGATAGCCTCATTCACATGGAGGCCATACAGGGATGTGGAGGGATGGAGTGATGCAGATGAGGAGCTCAGTTATATGCTATGCAGTCGGCCACTGGTAGGTCGACATGCAGATATCATAGAGAGGTTTTGCATCAGTCAGGTGTGGCGGCAGTTCGGGAGGCAGCAGCGAGTCTCGACAGAGACTACTACTTATGCCAGAGCCAGGGATGAGGAGGGACATGGGTGGCTACCCATGCTGGATTATCAGCAGGCTGTCGCAGAGACAGCAGCTATCAGGAGCGAGCCTTGGAATTATTTCCCAGATGTGGCAGACGCAGGGGCTGATGGAGCCTACAGAGCAGAGCGGCGGAGGGTACCATTCCCTCGATTTACAGTACCAGATGCTCAGGTGCCAGCGCCGGGAGGAGAGGGAGGAGAGGGAGGGGACGGAGGAGACGGAGGGGACGGAGGAGAGGAGGGAGGAGATGGCGGGAGGGGGAGAGGGAGGAGGATGGAGAGAGGAGAGGGGTCGGGATCAGGTGGCCGGAAACGGTCATGGGGACAGAGATCAGCCACTCCTGAGGAGGAGGCGAGACCAGCTCGCCGGCAGGCAGAGGTACAGCAGGAGCAGCCTGCGGGGGGAGAGGACCTGAGAGCCCAGATACAGGCTCGGGAGACCGAGATACAGCAGCTGCGGACCACCATAGCTGTGAGAGATCAGCAGCTCCTGGATCTGAGGGCAGAGCGGGATCAGCAGATAGCTGATCTTAGAGCAGAGATAGCACGCCGTGAGGCGATGGCACAGACCGAGGCACTGGAGCTCCGACGGGAGTCAGCAAGGGCTGCTTACTATCACGGATTATATCTGCAGGCCGTCCCAGAGGGTGAGAGAGCACCATCATACTCTCAGCGGGCAGGGGTATCAGACGTGGCATTTGATAGGAGAGCTATGCCTCCTCCACCACCACGAGCTCCTCACGAGGGTGGCAGCAAGTCTTAGGGTTAGGTCTTAGGTTTAGATGTTTGGACATATTTTGAGACTTTTGATCCAGATTTTGGGATCTCATATTGTATATCATGATATTTATTGATTTATGAGATTACTGGATGTTCGATGTATCATGTGTATTTGTCTCACTTGTGATAGATGTATCAGTTTATATATATTGTCTTGTCATTTTGCTCAAAATGCTTATGTATGTGCTTATGTATGTTCTCTCTCATAGTTGTATGTATAGTTCTCATGTGTATGATATAGACCTATGTTTCTTGAAAATGACAGTTTTGATATAGATATGATGATATGATTAACCCCTTGTGATGAACAGGAACAGGTTCGAGATGAAAAAGACAAGGAGCGAAAGACATGATCAAGAAGGAAAGGTGAGCGCAGTTGACTAACAGGTCCATGTAGGATGAAAAGGAGAGCTCTCTCCATGTGCAAGATGCAAGACTAGACTAACATGACCCTAAAAATGCAAGCTACTATGAAAGTGGTTGACTTGCAAGGTCACAACGCTTATAGACATCTAATTATCATCATCGAGCGTTATTGGTAGCGTCGTAAGATCATACAATGCACACTAGCATTACTATGTGGATATGAATATGATCTTTATCAGATAGAAATGTGGAAATCTTACCTAGGCATCAAAGACATATAGGTCAAGATGACTAATGCAGTAAGATTACCTAAGTTTGATATGGCGAGATTATGCTTGTATCAAGACACATGAAAGTCAGGATAGCTAAAAGCATGCACTCGCAAAACAGTCAAGGATAATACCTTGTCAATCCATAGTGTCAAGTAGGACCAGCATGAATGCTCATGACAGTTAGGATCAACAAAATATACCCACAAGCAGATAAAGAAATAAAACATGGTCTTATTCCCTCAGTCTTCTAGCTATGCATCATCGGAGACTTCTCAGGGAGAGACCACTCATCAAAGAAATCCTCATAAACAGCACACAAAGAAAAATAAAGTCAACATATCTCAACAAGTTGATTGTTTAAGTGTGTGTGTGTTGGTCATAGAGTCAAATTCTGAGTATCATATCTGCACATGAGCATTATCGCATTATACTTAGACTATAGGCAAGACATCCGATAAGTGTTAAGAAACACTCGACGCAAGGGTAATGTTGAAAAACACTGTTTGGGGTGGTGTTGAAAAACACCTGTTGTGAAATGCCCCAAGAGACAAACGCACCAAAAGGACCTATGCGAACAGTTATGCCCCCTAGACAAAGACAAAGACCAATTCCAGACTAGGCCAAATAAGGTCAAGGCATGATGGAAAGTGGTTAAGTGTCGAGGACGCATGCTAACAAATAGGGGTACAAAGGCCTCAAGTAGCGCCTGTTTCCAGGTTTTCACCACTTGGATTCTTTTTTTATTTTTTTCATTTTTTTGGATTTTTGCTACCAAGGCGCCTATTGCTAGGTTTTCACCAAGGCACTTTTTCTATTTTTTTGTATTTTTTGAATTTTTTGATTTTTTTATGTATTTTTTTCAGGACTTTTTATGCTTTTTAGGATTTTTTCAGCATCATATATGAATTTTTTTTGGTATTTTTTTTCAGGACCAATAAGATATATACAAAAGATGCCCCTGGACAGAACGGGCATCAAGGATAGAACTTCTTAAGGTGCACAATGTTGATGGGATCAGGGAGCTGTTCTCCATCAGGATCTGACAGTAAATACGCACCAGTACCAAAAGCAGCTGTGATGACATATGGTCCAAGCCAGTTAGGTTCAAACTTGCCCTTTTGCTCTCTGTTTTGTTGGTTCTTAGGGTTTTCTCGTAAAACAAGATCACCTATTTGAAATTCTCTAGGGCGAACCTTCTTGTTGAATGCCTTGGACATACGTTTCTGATACGCTCTCATATGATCAAAGGAAGCCTTACACTTCTCATCTAGAAGTTCTAGTTCCTGCAACCTCATGGCACGGTAATCCTCATCTGTAATCAAACCTTTGAGTGAGACTCTGAGGGATGGTATCTCGACTTCTAAAGGTAATATTGCTTCAGCGCCATAGGTGAGAGAGAAAGGAGTGGCTCCTGTAGGTGTGCGAATACTTGTTCGGTAAGCCCATAGTGCTGGATTGATTTGTAAGTGCCAATCCCTACCATTCTTGTGTACCGTTCTATGAAGAATCTTAAGAATGGTTTTGTTAGAAGCTTCTGCCTGTCCGTTTCCTTGTGGGAAATATATGGAGGACCAATGTTGCTTGATTTTAAACTTTTTGCATAGGTGCTTTAGGTCTTTATTCTTAAATTGACCTCCATTGTCAGTAATGATCTCAGAAGGCACTCCAAATCGGCAAATGATATGGTTCAAGATGAACAAAGAAATGGTCCTTCCTGAAGCAACAGAAAGTGGTACGGCCTCCACCCATTTTGTGAAGTAGTCAGTGGCAGTAATGATGAACTTGTGTCCACCTGATGAGTTGGGGTGAATTTGCCCAACCAGATCAAAGGCCTAGCGCTGAAATGGCCAATGAGAAATAGAAGGGATTAGTTCCCTACCCGGAGCATGAATCAGGTTGCCGTGTTTCTGACATTTTTCACATGACTTAGCAAAGGTGACTGCGTCCATCTGCATTGTGGGCCAATAATATCCCGCCCTAAGCAACCTTCGGGCCATGGCAAGACCATTGGAATGCCCACCACAAATGCCCTCGTGGATGTCAGCTAACGCTCGGTTGGATTCCTCCTTTTCCAAGCACCTAAGGAGTGTCCCATCTAAACCCCTTCTATATAAGTCACCAGAGATGAGGGTGTGGCGAGAGGCGTTACGGATGAGGTTTCAGCGTTCGGAGCGGGTGAATGTGTCAGGGATGATGCCATCACGAAGATATGAATAGATAGCACCATATCGGGAAGACTCGTGTGTGATAATGGCACAAATGACACGGCTTTCAGATGAGTCAAAGATGGGATGGTGTAGCTCTTCCACCAGGAATTCAAATCTGGATTCATGTGTCTCCAACTGAAGAAGTGAAGCCAATGTGGCCATGGCATCTGCAGCTTTGTTCTCTATCCTAGGGATTTGTTGAAACGTCACAAAGGTGAAATAGCGTTTCAACGAATCAACCATCTTTTTATAGGGTATCAATTTGTCATCCTTGGTTTGATACTCTTCATTGACTTGGTTGATGATTAGCTGAGAATCCCCAAAGACATGTAATTCTGTGATATTCCATTCTATAGCCATTTTCAAGCCATTAGTTAAAGCTTCATATTCTGCAATATTATTGGTACATGGGAATAATAGTTTATAAGACTTCGGAATGTTGTACCCATGTGGAGAAACAAATAACACTCCAGCACCTGATCCATTTTGCATGCGGGAGCCATCAAAGAACATTGTCCAAGTGCGAGTAGTGGTATATAAGATGTGTTCATCTGGGAATTCCACTTGGACTGGCATACTATCGTGAATTGGAAAATCAGCTAATTGGTCAGCAATAGCTTGTCCTTTGATTGCCTTCCTTTCAACATACTCTATGTCAAATTCAGTGAGGACCATCATTCATTTAGCAAGTCTACCCGTCAGGGCAGCCTTACCAAGCAAGTATTTAAGGGGATCAATTTTGGCAATCAAGTGTATGGTATGAGCAAGCATGTAGTGGCGCAACTTTTGAGAAGAAAACACCACCGCGAGACAAGACTTCTCAATATTATTGTAATTGATCTCATAAGAGACTAGAGTACGGCTGATATAGTAGATGGCCCGTTCTTTCCTAATATCATCTGTTTGAGCCAATAATGCCCCTAGGGAAGTGTCTGTAGCTGAGATATATAGAAGCAATGGTTTCCCTGGAATAGGAGGCATTAAGATCGGAGGATTAGCCAAGTATTGTTTGATCTGATCTAGGCTTTTTTGACAATCCTCGTTCCAAACACAAGAAGCACCCTTATGCAATGTTTTGTTGAAGGGTTGTGCTCTATCTGCAAGCTGAGAAATAAACCTCCTAATTGATTGAAGACGTCCTTGAAGGCTTCTCATTTGGCTGATATTTCGAGGAGGTGGCATATCTAGGATTGCTTGGACTTTTTCGAGATCAACCTCGATACCTTTTTCTGATATTATGAATCCTAAAAGTTTGCCTGAGGTGACACCAAATGCGCACTTCTTTGGATTCAATCTGAGTTGAAATTGTTCCATACGATCTAGAATTACTTCTAGATCATTGAGGTGTGTGTCCCTTTTTCTTGATTTTGCCAGGGTATCATCCACATAATCTTCCATATTTTTGTGCATCATATCATGAAAGATAGTTGTCATAGCTCTTTGGTAGGTTGCTCCTGCATTTTTTAACCCGAATGGCATGACGTTCCAACAGTAGGTTCCCCATGCACATGTGAATGATGTTTTCTCTTGGTCTTCAGGAGCTATTTTGATTTGATTATACCCCAAGAAACCATCCATTAGGGAATATATGTCATAGCCCGCTGTCATGTCCACTATCATGTCAATGTTTGGAAGTGGAAAGTCATCCTTTGGGCATGCTTTGTTTAGATCTCTAAAATCTGTGCAGACACGAATGGACCCATCATGTTTGGAGACCGGTACTATGTTTGAGATCCATTCTGCATAATCGATGGCTCTAATAAATCCAGCTTTCAAAAGCTTTTCTAATTCTCCTTTGACAAGTAGAGCTATATGTGGATGCATTTTTCTTAGTCTCTGTTTGACTGGCTTGACTCCTGGAGCTATAGATAAGTGATGCATTATGAGATTTGTGTCAAGCCCTGGCATGTCTGAGTAGGTCCATGCAAAATTAATTTTCTTTTTCTGTAAAAACTGTACATATGCCTTGGTCTCTTCCTCTGATAAAGACTGAGCAAGATGGACTATCTGAGGATTTTCTTCTGTGTTTAGATTGACCGGCTTTGTTGGTTCAATCAAGATTGATGATCTATCCTGGAAATAACTCGGCAAGTTATTAAGTACCCCATCCTTAGGTGCCTCAAAGAGGTTTTCACCTTTGGATGCGTCATTTCTTTTTACTATTTTTGGTTCTGACACCGCCACAAAGTGGTTTTCGCCATCAGACCTATTTTTCTTTTTCTCTTTTGTTTTGAGACTGAGGTACTTAATATCAGGCTCCGTCATGCTGGTTGTTGGTTCACTGGTGGAAGAAGCCACGGGTTCGAGAGCATTCAGATAGCAAGCAATCTCGTAATCGTTGCGAAATGTGAGGAATGTGGGCTCGTGGTGGCGTTGGGGCCGGTCAATCAGGTCAAAGTGGACAAGGGGCAAGTCAATGGTAGGTTCGATGTTGTGAATGTGAAAGGTGTCATCTCTGGTGACCATATAATCGGAGCTCATCAAGTCTTCTCCTAAGATACCTGAATTGGGGCCCATCCTATCAAACGAAGCGTCGTCTACTAAGGCGATTTGAGGAGGGCAATCCTCTAGTCTGACACTAGGATCGTTAGTTGCATCGGGTTGGGTACTATAGGCATGGATAATATCCACATCTAGATCAATCATTGCATCTGAAAGCGAATCCCATTCATATTCATGGGAGTCTGTCTCTGAGTCATTATTTAGGCCTCGTGATGTAGAAGCCTCAAGGTTAGGAAGGGTTTCCCCCTCTCTAGTGCTAGTATTGGTACTATCCGTCGCAGCTAGGACAGTAACACTTTCCTTTGTCGATCTAGAAGTCATACAATCACTATCCGTCGCAGCTGGGATAGTAGGATTATTAAGCATCAAATCTGTGGAATCTCCCCAAAGGAGATTCGTTGAGGGCACCCAATCATCAGACACATCTTGTTGGTTGGAGAGATCGGGTGTATAATCTGCATCACTATCACTGTCCGTTGCAGCTGGGACAGGGATACCTTTCTGCTTCTTATTGTCAAAACCTAAGCCAATCGTGGACTTATTTTTGCGTCCAAAAAGAGCATGATCAAGAGGCTCAGCTTTAGCGTCCAGCCTATGACTAAGGGGACCAAATCCCGGATATCCCATATTTTTAACCAGTGTATATCCTTTCCCATAAGTTTCAGGTGAAGGAGCAAAATTCTCATTATGTTTGTATTTCTCTTCGTGATATATCCAGTTCCTTACAGCAACTTCCTCTTTCTCTTCTTGAATGGGGACCGAAGATTCAACAAATTTCCCAAATAACGTCATTGCTAATGATGAAGGCTTCACATTTGGGGAGGGTCTCCCATAAGACCTAGGAGAGATTGGCATTTTTGTAAAAGAATCAATCTTATAATCTCCCATCCCAAGGTCCATGGTCTTGAATTTCTGCTTGCATTGTTCAAGTGAACTACTAGGATTGTCAGCTTCTCTATTCAAAGGTACATGTGATCCCGCAGAAATATTATTAACTGATAGAGCACTGTCTCCCGGGATGCAAATTTCTACACCATTATGGGGGGACTTAACACACTGGTGATATGTCGATGGGACTGCCTGCATTTCATGAATCCATGGCCTACCTAGCAAAATGTTGTAGGCGAGAGGTCCAACATCAACAATTTGGAACAATATGTCTCTTTCTACAGGACCAATACGAATAGGCAAAATAGCCAATCCCTTAGAACTTCTTTCTGCTTCATCATATGCTTTGATTGTGATTCTTTTCTTTGTGTCAATGACGTTCTCAGAATACCCTAGAGCTAGCAGAAAAATCAGAGTACAAATATTGAGCCCCGCACCCCCATCTATCAGTACACGCCTAACACGAGTTTTATGAATCATGACCTCGATGTGTAAGGCCAAATTATGTGGGTGACTAATGGATTTGTCATCTTCTTCTGAGAAGGTGAGGAAATGAGGGCTAGCCAAATGGTTGACCATGTTTTGGAATTGGTCGATATCTAAGTTATTAGGGACATTGGCTGCTCGCAAGGCATCCTCGAGGACGTGCTTGTGCTTAGGAGATAATTCTAAAAGCTCAAAAATGGATATCTGAGCGGGTGTTCGTTGTAGTTGGTCAATAAGGTTATAATTGGAATCAGGACCAACGACAGGTTTTGGAGGAGCACCTTTGGACATGGGTTGTTTAGACTTGCTAGTGCTAGGACCTTTGATGATAATAGGTGCTTGAGCCTGACCCCTAGTGACAACATTGAGGGACCGGGGCATCCCTTGTGTGTGAGGACCTCTTATCACCACAGCGGGTCTTTCATTAGTCATAGGAATTGAGTCCACATTATGTCCATAAGGATCTTTCTTTCTCACCATGTTGATATTATCGTCAGCCACTTCAAGCATGTTAATCACATTATCAGCGTGTGTGTATGTATAGTTAATAGCCGCCTTGCCATTCTTACTAGAATTCTCTCCTTTTTCATATTTAGGCAAGGGCTCTTTAAAGGCTTTATGGTCTGCATTAGTAGTTAACCCATCCACTTGTAATTGTCCTTTCTCAATAAGGTCTTGGACAAGATGCTTGAGTTTAAAACAATTTTCTATGTCGTGTCCAATCCCATTATGGAAAACACAAAAAGCTTTAGCATCCCACCAATGAGGTAAAGGATCTGGTATTCGATGTTTTGTAGGATCCTGTGGGTGCGCCAGATTATGAGCAACTAGTGTCTTAAAAACATCTGCATAGGATTCTCCCAATTTAGTGAATTGTCTTTTCTCCGTTTTAGATCTCTTTTGATACTGAGGTTTGTCTTGTTGCGTTGATGATGTTTGCAACTTCATAGCTTGAACTGCATGAGAGAGATTAAGAACTCCTTCATTTTTGACCTGAGATGAATCAACAACTCCGTCGTTGACGACTTGCTTGTTTTTGTTCCAATAAGAGTTCTTTTTGTCCTTGTTACCATTAGTATTGTTATTTTGGCTATTGTTGTTATTTGTTGGTTTAGCCAAAATTTCTTGTTCTTTTAGGACATCCTCAATGCGACATGCCACCTCTACCATAGTATCAAAAGAATTAAATGGAATCTTCTTGACTTCATACTTGAGTTCTGGTATTAGATTGTTCACAATGATATCAATTCTCTCTTCTTCAGGGATTGTCCTTGGGTATTTTGAACACAATCGCCTCCATCGTTGCAAAAAGGTGACAAAAGATTCCCTTTGATTTTGCTTAAGTTTACACAAATCAAGCATGGTGACCGACCTAGATAAATTGTAAGCAAAATGTTGTACAAATCTTTGGACAAGTTCTCTAAATGTCCTTACTGGAGGGGAAAGGTTGGTGAACCACTCCATGGCTTGACCTTTTAAACTCCTTGGGAATAATCTTAGCAAGTAGGAGTCTTCGTGGTGAAAGGAAAAGCTCATTATGTAGAATTGTCGAACATGGTCATGAGGGTCACCCGTGCCATCATATTTGTCGTATGTTGGGAATTCGACTTTCTTAGGGAATTCTACCATCACCACACTTTTGTCAATGGGATTAGGACATATGGAGTCAAAATGAAATGTACTCTTGGGAGCCTTCATTCTGTCTATATCCTTTTGCATTTGTAAGATTAACTCATCAGTTGAAGGATTCTGTTTCTTGATTTTTTGGTGAACATCAAAGTAATATGGAACTTTAGCGCCTTTGTTGATAAGACTTTCCAAAAATTGGTCTTTGTTTTGTTCCACGTATTGCTCCACATAGGCTTGAAAGGATGGTTCTTGTTGCATAGTCATGAAGTCCATATGATCGGATTTAGCATAACTGCCTCCATGTTGTGAGCCATGATGTGCTCGTTGGGAGGGTTGCTTTGAATGTCTATGAGACGATTGTCTCCTATGATGGTCATATCTTGAAGTCCTTCTTCCTCTAGGACTTGGGGATCGTGAGGGTGTCTTTGATCTTCTTCGAGGGCTAGGGGAAGGGGTAGATGGGGGCGAGTTGGTCCCACTATTGGCTCCCCTCCTGTTAGATCAATTTTGGAGTTGTTGTGTATAGAGCCTATCTTCTTCTTCTTGGGCGACTCTTTTCTGTATATCCAACAATGCACGTTCCTCTTCCTCTAGTTGTCGGAATTTTTCCTTTTTTGCAGCCTGTTCATCTAAGTAGGCTTGCTTCTCTCTCTCAATGCTTCTTAATCTTGTATTTGCATATCGAGAAGTGTCCTTAAGTGGGGAGGTTTGTCTTGAATGCCTTATTGCATTAGCTGCGTTGATGTGGTGATCACTAGATTCGTTGTTCTGGTCTTCGTGTTGTGACCCTGAATCTGAGTGGGCTGACTTATGCTGTCTTTCAGCTCGTTGTTGAGCATCAAAATACCTCGCGTTGTTAGGAGGTGACCCGGGTGGACTGGCATGAGAAGAACCACCATACTCTCCTCTGTGTCGTTGAAAGATATCCTCAAGAGTTTGATTCATGGCTTCTCTTTGTTGCCGGGTGAAAGTGTAACTCATGTCCATGCTTGATGAAAGTGGTATGAAAGAGGTGCTCACTTCACTAGGGTTAGCTCCCGGATTGAAACAAACCTCGGATTCACTCTTAGGAGATTGGTCAAAAAGGGGTCCTTTTCCCTTAGGTTGTCGACGGGTCTTGATAGGTGGTAACTGGCTAAAGGCAACAGGGGGTCGCTTCCCTTGATTAACTTGGTACCTTGTCGTAACTGACATGAAAGAGAGATATTCTCAATGATAAGGTGACCTTTCAAAGTGTCAACACCAAACTAGGATAATCGAAATCCTCTATTGTCCAAAGAAAGATGAAAAAAAGAAAAGAAAGGGGGCTTTACCAACACTGTCAAAGAGTTGCTTCAAATCAAAGGGTGACTACCCTTGCACTTTTGAATCAGGAGGTTGGACTAGGCCAAAAGATAATTGAAAATGAAAGTGATTTGGACAATAAGAGAACTGAAATTTTCCCAGAATATAGCTAACAATTTTAAAGATGAACCTTGGCACCAAGAATAGCTTTCTAACTTGACAATTATTCCAAAGTGACTTTGTAAATCAAATGATGCTATCCCGGAGAACTAAGAACCAGAGATTTGAAGTCAAGACAGATCTCAAACGTCAGGGTGAGAAGCCTATTCTAAGACCTGGCCTAATTGACAGCAACTGAAACTGACCAAAATTTAAGCACGACAAAAATGAACCAGGCGATATACTCCAGGCTACTGGGGCGATAAACCTCTACCCGTGCGATACTTCGCCCTAAGATAGGCGATACTTCTTAATACTATAGGGCGATATACCCCAGGCAGGCAGGGCGATAGTCAGTCAGGGGCGAACTATCGCGCGATATTTCTCTTCAAAGGGGGCGATATTTCTAGCATGTGCGAAGTATCGCACGATACTTCGCCTTATAGGGTGCGATACTGTTACAGAATTATTCAACTCTTGACCAGAATTGTGTGAAATTTGCATTTTTGGGTCTGTTTGGTCAAAATTTTCAGTCTGAGGGTTAATGTTTTTGGTTTCAGTCACAAATTCAACAGCATTTGGACAGGTTTGCAAACAGTAAAGGATCAAACATGTCTTCAAACACTTGAAACAAGGGCAAAAGCAACCTTGCCAAGACAAACACTTGTGATATCAAAATTGAAAAAGCACCCTATGAATGCTACCGATTGTTTGTATGTTGAGAACGTTTACACTGGTATCACACAATCGAAGACAATTCAAGCAATTACTACCTACAAGACAAGGCTCAATACTTATCAACTTAGCCCACAACTTGATGCCCCCTTGCCTCACACCAAGTGGTTGCCCACAAGAGATATTGGCTTTGTCATGGAAATGTCAAAATGACACAACCAAAGGGACACATATGGTGAGTATCTTAAGGTGATCCGGGTAAACCACTTGGATCAATCCTTGCACTAAGAAGATAAGCGGCTAAAAGAGGGTGGCTTCTATCTAATGGTTCTTAATAAGGATTTCCGTTCACAACACCCCTCTTGCTCCTCATAAAGGACTAGGACCTCGCGGCCTCAAGAGTACCTTAAGCATTCTTGTTCAATGTTTTCCTCATGGTCGCAATCCCATGAGCTACTCACATCAAACGAAGACAAGTGTTATGTCTATCAAGGTTTTTGGTGTCCTTGATAGCCTTGAGATTATAGTGAGTTGGAATCACTTGCCACCAAGGAGAATGATGACAAGGTTGTCCCCACTTGAGTCGTTCCTCTTGATTGCTCAAGAGCAGGCCCTCTAAAGGATTCCTAAACTAAACAAAATGGATCAAAACTTGAGGTTCAAGGTTTTTGATTCACCACAAGGGTGAAGAGCATACTCCCCTATCTCAAGAATTTTTCCCAAACACACCAAACAAAGAAATCAATTACCCCCTTGCTTCCAAAACCTTAAGATGGGTCAAGATTTTCTGATTCATCTAAAGGTGAAGAGCATACTTCTCCTACCACCTCAAAATCCCTTTCACAAGGTATTAAGATTCCTAATACAATTAGTAAATGCCACAAATGAAAGGAAAATAACAATAAGCAAGAAATGGAAATTTTATTTTTTTTATTTTTATGCTTGGGCAGCCCTGCAAAAACTGTTAGTAGCCCTCTTTGACATGCGTTTTTGGCAATTTTGAAGCAAAGGAGAGCACCTACAAACACAACTTGTTAGGCACACAATGTTAGCAAAATCAAAATCTCAATGTAAATGTGCAATAATCTAATGGATTCAAGCTAAAAAAATGCAGGTTAGACCTATTTAAACAAAGTAAAATAGAACAGCAAGCTAAAATAGTCGAATTCGGACAAAAAAAATTGAAAGTGCAAGTCTCTGCCAGACCAGGCGATGTTTCTCAGTCTCCAACAGTATCGCGCGACATAGTTTCCTATAGTCGGGCGATACTTCCCCAGTCGAGCGATACTTCGCACGATTCCAGGCGATACTTCGCCCGATGCCAGGCGATAGACTTCGCTATATGAGTGCGATACTTTTTTCGAGCGAAGTATCGCTCCAAGACAGGAAGTATATCGCGCGATATTTCTGAGAAGTGTCGCGCGATAATCTGAGACAGAAAACCAGAGACAGATTTTTCCGACAGTTAATCCGAAAATGACGAAAAATGCATCAAATAAAAGGACAAAGCTATCTACTCTGCCCCACGGTGGGCGCCAGAAATGTACACACTAAAATATGCACTTCTATGAACCATTACATGCAAGGTTACTCAAGAATGAGACCTCACAAAGCGGCTCATAGCTCTCTATGCATGGAGTTGCAAGGGACTATGAGTTTTGCTCTCAGCTAGAGCTACAAGAGGGTAACCTTGCTAGTCAACCACACAATGAGAGATTCACAATGAAGACAAGGGCAACAATGCCAATATCTCCAAGAATCTAAATGGAAATGCAATGCAAACTATATGAGAATGCAAATCTAAGCTAAATGATAACAATGCAATGCTTGAAAAGAAATCTAATCTATGAAAGGAAAGTGCAAACTAAACTATGAAAGGAAATAGCAATGGATTACAAATCCTTCCTATTTAGACTATGTGAGATTGCATAAAAGGAAATCTACACTAAGAATGCCATGAATGCAATTATGAAAGCAAAACTATTATGAAAGGCAACTAAGAATGATGAAAGCAACAAGTCTTCAATGTCTTCAAAAAGCTCCAAATGTACCTAGAAAACCTGCAGCATAACAATGACATAAAATGTGGGTATGCAAATGGAGGAGAGAGCTCTCCTTTTATAAGAAATGAGGTGAAATGAACCATGGAGATTAAGAGGCAAAAGATCTTAATCAGCGGTGGAGCTTGAAAGAGGAGCAATCCATGTGCACAAGTATCCTCCAATGAGAGTGAAGTGTTGACTTTTGAGCCTCATGTGAGACAAAAGTGCTTTTTCCCTTTTTATAAAATAGGAATAATGTTTTATTTGTGCAACTTAGGATAAGAGGAAAAGGTGGGCTTTTTATTTAATTGAAAGGGGAGGAAATATTCCTTTTAATCAAATAAAGACTTAGGATAAATGGTTAGCCCAAGGATAAAAATCCAATATATGATCGAAATTAGGATTTGATCAAAAGATTGATATTGTTGAAAATATTGATTATTGATAAAAATGATTCAGGATTGATAAATTGAATAAATGGGGCCCAAAGTCTAGGCGACCATTTTAGGGTGCATACAGCAGTTCTGCAAAATTATTGGTGAAGCATGAGCATGGGTAGTGATCAGTTCAGTTTCATTCTTCAGCCCATGGGTATCCACATATGTTTGCAATAGAATCATTATGATACTTTCAGGTGGTCGGTTGCATGTGTGGATGAGAATCAGACCTTCATTTCTGGAGGGTCTTTGATTTTCTTTTGGTGGCCCGGGGCCACTAAGTAAGGTTTCTGATGCAGAAGCATCTTAGTTTGGGAGACTGGTTGATCAGTTAAGTGTTTACTGACCCATCGGTGTTCTCTGGCACTCAGTATTTGTGGTGATGCTTGGTCATCGAGGGAGTCTTGGCATTATTGGTGCTCGGTAATGCTTGCGGGGCTTGGTTGATGCACAGTCGGTATATGTGCTGGCGCTCAGTGAATTGGTTTACCAACGGGTGTTCTTGAAGATTTGGTTTTACCGACCTCGCCTGCCTCAGTTTCAGGCTTGTAAATTATGTAAATATTTTTTCCCTTTCCTGTTGTGTGTTTCCTTTCTCGCTTTCTTGTTCGGTTGCCAATTTTTTTTGAGGTTCCCTTATTTTTGTCCTATGGGTGGTTTGCTTCCCCCAAAGATCTGAATCCTTGCCATGCCTGCAAGAGCCATGCATCCCCAACTAGAGCCATTGTTAGTCCATTTTTTAGTTAATGCAAAAATCCAATGAAAATGGCCTTTCCCCTGCAAATCTAGTTAAGCTGTCCTGCCATGCTTGCAATCATAGTTTTAACTTGTGAAGAAAATCTATGATGTTCCATGATGTGTACCCTTAGCCATAGGTTGTTTATGATGTCACCTTGCTCCAGTTCAAATTGCATCTCCTAAATCGCAAAACCTAGGGAGATATTCAAGTTATAAGGTCTACAAGAAATAATTTTAGAATATGCCTTGATGTTGAAAACCTTTCGATGTTTTCTATCGGTCTGTATGAAAACCCTTGTTGTTTTTTACCTTGTGCCTTCCTGCATTTGCATGCTTGTCTTCTAGCACCAAAAACCTTGGATGTTTTCAACCTCGCATTTCTGCCCTGTTTGCTGGCATTCCTTAACTACGTGAGTACGATCGGATGGTGGGCCCAGGTCTTCAAGAGTTTTAAATGATTGGTTGTCGCATGATTGCATGTCAAAAATTTTTGACATGCGACCATGTGACCGGTTACTTCTTGTGCTGGGGCCCGTTGGCGGGGAGGGCAATGGTCCCGCTAGTTTTTATGTGGCATCCTGTGGTTGGCTGTCGCATGATCGCATGTCAGAGTTTTCTGACATACGATCATGCAACCGGTTGACACTGTTCCTGGGCCCATCGGTGATGGAAGTATTGTGGATGTGCTGTCAAATGGATGCTGAGGTGGCAGTCCTGAGGCCTTGTCGCATGATCACAAGGGCCATCTTTTGGCCATGCGATCATGCAACAAGGGTGCCACGTTGGTGAGGAGCAGTGACATGGTGCTGATGTGGAGGTGTGTCACATGTTCACATAGCCCATTTCCTGGCTATGCGATCATGCGACAACTGTCGAATGTCACTGGTGTGGAGTTAAAGACATAAAGCCTGCAAAGTATGAAGATCTAATGGTGCCGATATAAAGTTGATCCGAGTTTAAATTGTGACTGCCGATTTGTCACTAGCACCATAAAGTGACCATTGGAATTCAAATTCAAATCTGCAAAGGGTTTTCGCGACAGGAAGTACCAAAATTGAATGTTCTCCAGCTGATTTCGACTGGTTTGATGGCAGTAGGTGATGTGATCTGGCCCGAGGGTCCTACTGATCCATGGCATGATGATTTTGTACTCGGTGGTGAGTCTTGGAGGTGTGTCACATGTTCATATAGCCCTTTTCTTGGCTATGCGATCATGCGATAACCATTGTTTTGCAGGGTTTTTAGGTAGTTGGCTATTTGCAATGAAGGGGGTAGCTTAGATTTAATTTTTGCAGGATAGTAGCAGTTGTGATGATGATGAAGAAGATCTGTGCGGCTGCGCAGATCAGATTTTCTTGCCTAGGGTGCCACGCTGGTTTAAATGCAATCGACTATTTCTTTCTGCAGGTGGCTAGGGTTTGGTATGTCAGTGATCTCCATGTTTTGTGTACGCAAAGTTTTTCAACTGGCTCTGGCATTGAAGTTGTTCTTCCTACAACAAGAAATCATTTTAACTTGTGATCGCAGTTAGCCTATGGTGATGAAACCAATGTATTTGTACATCAGCTTTGACCTGATTTCTTCCTGGGTTTCTAGGTTTTTCTGCAATCTTTCATTTCTTGTTGTACTGGGTGGTTGTAGACTTAATTTTTGTGTTCTAAATGATCCCTTTGCTTGTTGCAATCCTTGTTCCTATAAAAAGATTTTCAAGATCATTTAGAAGGGTTCCTTTTGGTCCCGTTCTAGGGGTTCATTCCCCTAGTCCTATGAATGTTCTTCTTGCAGTTTTTTCCTTCTTCTCTACATATAGGGTGTTCCCTCTTTCCTCTCTGGCTATGGGAATACAATGAAGTTGTAACAGATGTCTTATGTATAAGATTGCAACATATTTGTTCTTGTATCAGATTGTCTCCATTTGGGTTTTAGACTTATTGATTATAGCATCAAGGGTGTTGTAGTCCTTCTACTTGCATTTCCAGTGAGTGTCTACAGTAGAGTTGTTTTCGCAGAAGAAACTAAGTCTAGGACTGGTGTTCAGATATGTATGAGCTGGGGTATCAAAGATATGTCATGCTTGTCTTCCAGTGGATGCTAGTTAATGTATTTCTTGTTCCTAGGTCTTCCTTTAGATAGGTGATAACATATTTGGGTGCATAGGTTGTTTGGTAATGTATGATCTGATTTGGGATAAATGTGTTGTCTTCTTGTTTCATAGCTCTATTGCAATGAGGTATTTGACTCTGCTGCCCATTGGATAAGGCACTAGTCTATGAGAGACTTAGGGTATTTCAAGGGTCCATTTAACCCAACATCAATCATTCAATTAAATACTTTTCCCTTCATGTTGGTAGTAGTAGTAGGAGGTCCTTTCTAGTTTTCAAACTCATTTTATGCAAGCAGGTTATTGCATCAAATTTGGTTTCATTGGGGTACAGGATACCCATAGGGGTCTGAGAACTATTCCACAATAATGCATCTGCAGGCCTTTTGTTCATCAACTCAAGAAGAGTCATGAGTGTGCAGATGAGGCAATACCCGCCTGAGTGATGTAGAGCTTGAAGTAGAAGGAGGATGCCCTCGGTTGTCATCAATTGGCATTTTTTCCCTTGTTAGACTTTGGAGTGAAGACTAACCAATTTTTCATCATAATGTAAACCTGGCACCATGAGGGAAAAAATGGGAACCAACAAATGCAAACAGACATCAGGAAGTTCATGGAAGGTTGTCTTGTGTGTCAAAGGGCCAAGGGAGTGTCAACAAATGTTGGGCTATCAGCCTTTTCCAATACGAAACAGACCTTGGGAATGTTTAGCATGGATTTTGTGATGGGGTTGCCAAGGACAAAGATAGGTTATGATAGTGTGTTTGTGGTTGTTGATAGATTCAAAAAAAAGGCTCATTTTATTGCATGTAAAACCACAAATGATGCTAGTTATATTACAGGGATGGTCTTCAAAGAAGTAGTGTGGATTCATGGTTTACCATTGAGCATTGTATCCAACAAGGACAGAAAGTTTGTGGGTCACTTTTGGAGGACCTTATGGAAGAAGTTGGGCACTAATTTGTCTTTTAGTTCAGCCTATCATCCTCAAACCGATGGGAAAATTGAGTTGGTTAATAGATCCTTGGGAAACCTTTTGAGATGTTTGACACGGGAGCATGGAGGTAGTTGGGATGCCATCATACCTCAGGCGGAGTTTGCATATAATGACTTGGTAAATTGTAGCACGGGCATGAGTCCTTTTGAATTTGTTTATGGAAGACATCCAAGAGGAGTTTTTGAACTCAGGAATGTGGATGGTTTGGAGAAAAGGAGTGGACACGCGGAAGAGTTTGCTGAAGCAATGGTGGAAGTGGATGAGCACATGAAGAAAATATTGCATCAAAATAGCCTTAAGATGAAGGCTAAGGTAGATTTGAAGCAAAGGAATGTGTCGTTCCAAATTAGAGACTTGGTCATGGTGCACTTGAACAAAGATTGGTTACCTCGAGGTAGTTATATGAAGCTTATGATGAAGACGTTTGGGCCATGTGAGATTTTGGAAAAGTACAGAGAAAATGCCTACAAGATCGCATTCCCTCCAGATGTGGCTATTTCACCTATATTTAATGTCTCAAATCTCACATTGTATAAGGGTTCAAATGAAGAAGTTGGTGCAGTAGAGCCAACACTTGAACCAGATGATTGGATTCAAAAGTTTCCTTCTAAGGAGAAGCCAGATATGAAATGTATCATTAGCAGCAGAGAAGCAATGAGGACATGACACAAAGTGCACATGGAGCATTTGGTCAAGTGGAAGGGCCTTCCAGATTTAGAGGTTACTTGGTTGCTGGAAATGGAGATTCTGAGGAAAGGAGGGGACCTACAACAATTGGTCTCCAAGAGGATTTGAGACAAATTTATCCCTAGGAGTATGCTGCAGGAGTAGCCATGTTAAGGTAGTGTTGTGTTCTGCTTTTACTTATTCTATTTATAAACAGTGTTTAATGTTTATTCTGGGGGTAGTTATTTAATCAGGGCATATCTAACACAGTTTATTTATGTAAACATTAGTTAGTTCACAGGCCCCTTACAGGTCTGGTAGTTGCAGGGCAATTAGCAATTGCTCCGTTTGTTATTTGTATGCTCTCCATGTTGATGGGAGGAGCAGTGGGGAATATAGAGAAGATTGTGACGGAAGTTGTTTTTTTTCTAATTTTGTTGTGATCAAAGCAGGAGAAATCTAATAACTTATGAAATGTATTCTCATTATGATGAAATAATAAAACAAGAAGTATTAGTTTCCCTACATGTTGTTTGATTGTTTGATGGTCGTGTTTCACTCTATTTTGTTTGAATGTTTTGATTCTGTTAGCGATTTGGAGAATTATCATTGTATTCATTTGTTGCCCTAATGAATTAATCTCTAAACATTTCCTTGGGTGTGTGACAATACTTCAAAAACAAGAGAACCAAATCACTAAATTGTCACCTGGAAGTGATTTTTTTCCTCATGTTTCTTACTCTTGAGCTCTGCACATGAGTGGACCAGAATGTGTTGAGGGGCGAGTAGGAATGATGTACCATAGTCTATTTCTGGTCGATTGCAGGGAGGTGTTGAAAGTTGGAGACCTGCACATGTGGTGAAAGGGGCAGCATCTCTATGTGCTTGCCGTGAATGGGAAGATGAGCCACAAGGGGGGAATGAAATTCTAAACTGAATGTTGAATTTAGAAGTTGCAGTGAATCGGAAGATTGTAGGTGTGGAGGAACTGGCCTTCACTAGTTTGGACAGCAAGATATTGTCGCCAATGTAGAGACTCTGCTCTAAAGCTAAGGCTCTTTTACGTGTAGATTTCAATCCCTGAACAAGTCTAAAAGTGGTATGTGAACACATGATTACTATTTGGGTTCAAGTAGCAGAATTTTGTGTGTTAGAGTTTTTATTATTCTGAATATGACAGTGTTGTAGTTTTCCCCCTCTTCATACTCTTTTCCATCTCTGTTGTTGACTATTATTGGCTTCCTATAAGTGTCTCCTCATCATTTGTGTGGTCTTCTCTATCTTCGATATTTTTTATTGCATGGTATCACAGCTATGTGTTTGAGCCCATTTACATTTCTAAGTTGATATCAGATCCATTTCATATTTCTAGCTCTCTAAAATCAACTTCTAGAATTTATGTTCGATTATATTTTTTATTATTGAATTTGGCATCCTTCTGGTCAGTGTAGGATTCTAGCAAATTTTGAGGGTAGTCTATGGATTCATCTACGGACTCCTGACACTCATGGCCATAGTATAATATGCTTTTTATTTTGGTGTTCCTATTATAATTCCTTTAATCTATTTGAAGCTTCAATATTTTCTTTCCAACTCTATTTCCCTATGAACAAACCATTATGTCATTTAGCTCTATCAAAATAGCATGTAAGTCATAGTGGCTTCATAGTAAACTCTCCAAGATTAAGACACTATTAAGAGTAGTTTCTTTTGTTTTAATTCATTCAACCCATAACTAGTACAAGCAGTCAGGCATAATGGTATATGCATAATCACTACTTCTATTGTTCTTTGATGTATTGAGCAATATATATTTGGTTCTTTTCTACTTTAATGTTGCTAGTATTTTTTATTTTTAGAAATTAAATGAGAAGGATAGAGTTGGATTTAGTCTTCCTCCTTGCTATTCTTTACAATATATAGTGGCCAATCTTTCCTCACAAACAATATCTTCATTTTCAAATTCATGAAACTCTAGATTTTTTAAATCATAATAATTAGATAATATTTCAATGTTGTAAAGATAATATATACTTGAACATAATCTTTATTTGTAAAATATATATTATTATTCTTTAATTTCATACATTAAATTTTGAATAACGATTTTTTCAAAAGAACAATATTATAAAGTTCCATTATTTCTATAGTTAAAGTTACAAAAATACGACTCACTCTAATTGACCCATATGAGCATAGATAGATGCAATAAGTATTAAGTAAATCATTTATCTTTTATGGAAGATGGATTCTTGTGAACTATTGTGCATCATACTCATGAGTATGAGTCCATAATAGTAACTCATGTATAAGATACTGGAATATGGGAAAACATTATAGATAACAATATATTTTTCTACTAAATTCACTATTATGCTTAAGTACAACAGATGAGTAGATCAATAGAACTGTGCGTGGAGAAGTCCTCCGACTGGCTGGACCAAAGCCAACTTTGATGGTGCTGCCAAAGGGAACCCAGGTCAAGCTGGAAGTGGAGGAATCATCAGGAATTGCTTTGGCCTTGGCATTGCCGCTGTTAGTCTTCCTTTGGGTACCCAATCCAGTCATTATGTTGAAGCTTGTGCGGCTCTCGAGGTCACCAAACTCACACAAGATATGGGGTTCAAGTGGCTCTGGCTGGAAGGAGACTCAATGAACATCATCAACTACTTAAACTTCACTCACTCTCCCTCCTGGACTATATCCAATGAAAAGGTGTACATGTCCCACGTGTACAGAGAAGCCAACGGTGTGGCTGATTGGTTCGCCAATTTGGCTGTCACGAAGGAAGCTAAGTTGACATGGCATAAAGGAGAAGATTTTCCCAGTGAAGTGAAGAGTATCCTGGACAAGGAAAGACTCCATTGCACTAAGGGTGTCATTTTAGAACCACAATGATTTGCAATGAGGACGGTGGCTGTCTCCCTATTTTGGACAGTTACACTAAGAACAGAAAGGTCACCTGCTCACCCTCTATGCTGTTTGTTACTTTTTTTGCTTTCCTGGGCTTTGGTATTTTCGGTTTTCTCTAGCCTCGCCTGCTCTATTTTTCTATGGCTTTTCAGCCTTGGCCTTTATGAGGCCTGTCTCTTGTTTGTTATGTTCTTGCCTCTAACTTCACTTTTAGAGTTGTGGGTTTCAGGAACCCTGTAAAACCTATTTTACTTAATCAAAAACAATTGAGTAGATCAATGAGATTATCTATTACCCAGATCTATTATTGTTACATCATTAATAGATGGGTAGATCAAGCGAGTTCATGGTGAATTAGTTAAAGTTCTACATGAAATGTCTTCTTGTGTAACATTGACATAAGATGGATTTATGAGATTCGGTAAGTGGTCATTGAAGAGTTCAAAAGCATTGCATGCACATTAGTCATTGATGGCTGAACTTATGCGTCTACTTGTGTACATAGAAGCCCCACATGGATTCCTCTTGAAACTTGTTCACTAGAGAAGCTTTCAACTATTACTTTGTCTATCAAATCCTCAATATTTTGTTGCTTATAAGATCTCCAAACCTACACAAGAATTTCATATGCTCATCTTCAAATAATATACAAATTTGTAAAATAAACTAACTAACAAACTATATATATAGATAGATAGATAGATAGATAGATAGATATAGATATAGATATAGATATAGATATTCCTTTCATCTTACCCATTCTATCAAGCTTTGAAATTAAGGAGACAATCTATTATCAGTATTCTTTCTGCCACATATAATTTTCAAAATGACAACCCCAAAGCTATATACATCAGCTTTGCAAGACAACTGACCTAACATTGCATATTCTGGTGCCATATAGCTACTATGAAACCATTAAAAAAAATATTAGAAAAAGAACAAAAATATACTTCTCTTCTTTAAAAATAATTGCTTAATATATTAAAAAAATTCTAAAACTACGAATAGATGTTCACCCTAAAATATTGTAAGCTTATGTGGTTTAAAGATGGACGTCTGTGACGTAATACTTAGATTCTTACAATGTTCTGGCCGGTCTAGTTTCAACACGAGTCTCATCTTGATGGATCAATCTTGCTAAGCCAAAATCTGATATCGTTGGCTCCATTTCCTCATCGACAAAAATATTGCTTGCTTTAATATCTCGATGAATGATCCGCAAATAAGAATCTTGGTGTAAATATAGAAGCCCACGGGCTACTCCGTGTATGATCTTCAAACGCTTTGGCCAGTCAAGATTATTTCTCAGCTGCGAGTCTATTTCCATACATTCAAGTAAACTAGTTTATATAAAAACAAATGTTTCATGGCGTTCAATTGATTTTCTTATGAGAAGAACAAACATTATATGACTTTTATTGGAAATCTAGGTGGAACAAACTTACGAAAAAGTATTTTTTCAAGGCGCTTATTAGCCAAGAGCTCGTAAACAAGCAGGCACTCCGATCCGTCTGTGCAACATCTGAGTAGCTTCACAAGGTTACGATGATGAATTTTAGCCACCAGCTTAACCTCGTTTAGAAACTGCTCTTTTCCTTGCAATGAATGTAAAGAGAGTTTGTTTACTGCGATTTGTACTCCATTTGGCATTGTCCCCTGGCATACAAGAAAACACATAAATCTATAATGAATTCCACAACTCTAAACTGTATCAAACTATAAATATATAGTGAATGCCAGAATTCTAAATTGAGTTAAATACTATTTCAATTACCAACGCACAGAAATAAAATGATAGAGAAAAGCTCCAGTGAGAAGAAAGAGAAGAAACATAAAAGGAGCCAAGCAAACAACATACTGGGAAGCATAATAGAAACGCCAAATTGCCCAGAGGAAACATTAACATTTACCAAAGAATTTATCCTGAAGCTATAAATGC
The DNA here is from genome assembly GCA_027943335.1 of Chamaecyparis obtusa. NCBI lineage: Eukaryota > Viridiplantae > Streptophyta > Pinopsida > Cupressales > Cupressaceae > Chamaecyparis > Chamaecyparis obtusa. The sequence goes on along the minus strand of BSBK01009048.1, from coordinate 507,573 downwards.
TGGAATAGGGACAGGACGAGGTGCAAAGCAAATGATCCCACAAGCATAAAATAGACAGAAATTATCAAGAGTAGAAATCCCAGTTGAAACAAAAATAGAGTAGGTCACTAGGGCACCAAATTTTAAGGTACCAGTAGATAAGCTCTGATTGTGAGCAGCAGCATGAAACCAAAACACCCCAATTGTTTTTCTTCATTTTGACCTTTGGACGGAGAAGATAGGTATTAAGAACAATAGGATAACATTGACCACAAGAAAAACAATAATATGATTAAAAAGAAGTTACAAAACCTTACAACCTATTAGGTGAAAGTCAGGATGGTTTGATCTAACCAAGTTTATTTTATTCTAGAACAAGGATCCAACAGTTCAATACTTCTTTTGAGGAAGAAGAGAGATGACCAGTGACAGAATCAGAATCCTTAACCAATTCAGAACCATTAAAAGAACAAACAATAATTACACCCTCTATAAGAGCATTACCCCTCTTTCATATTTCCTTTGAAGTGGAACAATCTCCACTTTTTAAACAAAGAAGGGCAGAGATTATTTATGGTGAGAAACGCGCCATTAATCAACAGAGAAATCGTCCCTTCCCAGTGAAGAGGTTATGAGAGATTAGGTTCCTTCCATTAAGCATAGAATCAGATCCATGAAAAGGTAATCTGGCAAACTAAATAATCTTCATTGAGGTTTACTATAAAGCAAATACAACTAAATATTTGAAGAATTATATGTAAACCAGTCAGCGTGTTGATAAGTATTTTCAAATCATATGTGAAGATTCTGAACTGTGTACAGATCTGTTCCCAAAATCAAAGTAAAATAAAATAAAGTGTGCGAGTTGTACGCCATCTTTGATTCATAATTATGTGAGATAATATCCTTAAGTGGGATTCTTGGAAACCTACTAGAATGGTAGTGGAAGGGCATGTGAGGGCTCACAAGTCATATGATACAGTATTAGTCCTTCTCTTGGAGGTGGAATAGGTGTGGCTGATGATTCTTATATCTTTTCGGATGCTTCCTTTTCTCCTAGTATACATTTTAAGAATGTGATGTCCTCTCCTAGGGACCCCTCCAAAGTTGTGTTAGATAATAAGTGTGAGGGTACCTTTCCTTTTGATGTTCTAGTGGGTTAGGCCCAGGCTTCTAAGGTTGACCATAATCCAAAGTATATCATGTAGAAAAACATTTCCTCTATGGATTAGTCCTTTGTAGGAAAATTTATTGGTACTTACCTAAATATTGAGTCTATTTTGGATTGGGTGGTGAGGAAATGACATAAGAAATGTGATATTATGTGCTTTCCATGGAAATTGGTTTTCTCTCTTTCTCCTTTACATATGAAGAGGATTTGGTTGTTGCTCCTGCAAATTGGTCTATGGATGTTGGGATGCTCTTCATTGGATTTTAATTGTTGTTCTCCATAGTTTAATCCTAGATATTGGTTGAATATAATGTAGTCCCTATTTGGGTTAGACTCCTTGCCCCACCAACCCAACCCAACCCAACCACCCCCCCCACACTACCTTGAATTTAGGGATGAAGAAATTTTTAGGGGTCTTATGGCTTGCTTTGGAGTTCTATTATCAGCTTACTATATGACTTCTTTATAAAGGAAATTGGTTTATACTTGTATTTGTGTGAACATAAAGGAATGATCAAAACCACCTTTTGAGATTAACACAAATTTAAAACTTTTATAATGTTTTCATGCAACAAACTTTGAATATATTTATTTTGCTTGTTTTCACTATAAAAATGTCAGTGACTACGATAGAAATTTTCCTTTAAAGGTTGAGAATATTCCTAAAAAGGTGACCTGGCTATTCCTGTTATGAATATGGAGGCTCCTCCTATTGTCCCTATGGATTCTCTTGATAAATCTATCAATATCTTGATTGATATCCCTTTGGATATGACTTGTGATCAGTTGAAAATTTATCATCCTTTTAATCCATCATGTTTGGTAGATTATCCTAAATTGGATGTTCTTGTGAAATAATCTCTCTTTCATGGACTCTTAGGGGTTATGGATGATGATGCTCCTTTCACTATACTCAAATCAAAGCATAGGAGGAAGGCCTCTCTTGTCTCCAACTTTGTTGGAGTGATGGCCTAAAAGTGACAAAGAACTTATTGTTGATTTTATGTCAAGATTCATGGAAGACCCACTATGCTTCACAGTCATGATGAGAAAAGTAAGTCCGATATAGAAAAGGGGACTTAGCAAATTGCCCTTGGGATTGGTCATATTGGCTCATGGAATGTTAGGGAGCTCATTAATGTTGGAAAGTGGCTAACATATGAGCACATGGATGTTGTCATTATTGCCAACACTTAGCCCTCAAATCATCACAAAGAATTCTGATACTATTTTGGTAATCAATGATGTGAAAAATGCCTATGTTCACAGTTGGATCTTGGCATAAAGTCTCATTACTTTGGTTAGCGAACATGGTACAAACAAAGTTAAGCTATATGAAGTTATATTTCGTAGACAAATGTATGGAGGATACTCAGGAAAGATCGCAAAAATTTTGGATGAGAGATGGCATAGATACAATTCTCTGAGTGCATGTGGAGACAGGAAACATTGCAAAAGGGCAAGCAAAGAAGTCTAAGTTTTGGCTGACTTATGTTATGATATTTTGTATTTTTTGAGGGTCCAATGATATTGTAAAGTGGAAAAATCTGCATAGTTTAATTTGTATTTGTAAATGTCTAAGGACATTATAGAAGGTTGACCCTAGGGATTATACTCTTAATTGTGTATAAGTATGTGATGATATTTTGTATTTGAAAAATGAGATAGAATATGTGAATATGATCAGCAAAGAGAAGGATGAGTAGAGAGTGATAATAGAGATTGCACAATATGCAGAAGTGAAGCTCTCATATATTTATTATATTATATTTTGTAATACTATTCAGGAAGTCCAATTATGTACATGTAGTGCGCATACCTTTTGTATACGCCTACAAAGGTTTATTAGTCCTCTAATAAGGACCAAGTCCTATTATAATACCCAGCTCCTTATAGGGCTTGGACTCCTAACAGAGTCATAATACTTATAGTACATTTATTTGCGGGTGTCATCCCCACTGGGATTTTCCCTTGGCCAGGGTTTCCTTGAAAACAAATTATGGTGTTATGAGTACTCTTGTGTGTGTACTTATTGTGTATTATTAGATTAACTTTGTTATTTTTTAATTGGTTAAGAAAGAATATAAACTATTGTGATACTGATTCACCACCCCTCTCAGTATCACTTAATCCTAACAATTTGTATTAGAGCATCAGGCCCTTGGAAGAAAAGCCTAATAGGTTAAGGTCAAGCTCCATATAAATTTTAGTAGTTTAAAGAAGAACTATGAAGCACCATTGGAAGATATTGATCACCTCTAATACCTCCATATGAAGCTCATAAGAGCTACTACTTAGGATACTAATTAAATGATTAAACTTTAAAACGACAATGGTGAAAAAAAGGAAAATCAAAAAAGAAGACACCTGGTACTAGAAAAGGATAGAGAAAATAGGCTAATAAGATTAATCTATGAATATAAATTTTTAAGTCCTTTTATCCAGAATGTGCACATCTCTGAAGACTATTATTGGCCTAGAGATGGTCGATAATAATTTCTTATAAAATCCTCTAAACAAGGTTCTAGATGATGGTTAGAAAAGAGGGTAAGTGCACCAAGATGGTGGACAATTTAGTGGCCACATCCAAAAAAATGAAATTTTTCATAAACCATGCAGGGTATACAAAATTTAAAATCATGCTAGGCTTAGTTTTACCAAGCCTAGCCAAAAATATTACAAAATGCCAATAGAACCTCAAAACTCATACGGGTTTTGAGGAATATTATATTCCTCAAAATCCACGGCTTTGGAACACTTCCAACACCATAAACAAAGGAACGGTCAATTGAGGAAGCCATTTTTCTCCAAAATGTGAGTGTATTTTGGTTTTATTTATATTTTTCATCTATTGGCAATAATGGCACCTTGTTGAAAGGTAATATTTTAGTGTTTCAAATGTTTTTATTTTTATTTTATTTGAAGTAGGGTTTTTTAATTTATTTATGTTTTGGTTTTAAATTTTGATGTCAGATTCTATAAAAACTTCCCCAAAATGCAAAAGAAAACAAAAACTTCATGCGGAAGCAATAGAAGAAAATATTGAACATGAGCAACAACAACAACCACAAAATCCTCCTCCACAACCACTGCTACCCGTAAACCGTCTATGTCCTCTGTTAGATCATGTAGATGCCACACAAGATGATCTCATAAAATTCCTTACACAAAATAGTGCCCAAGTTTCTATATTGGTTAATAGGTTGAGGTCCTCTAGTCTTGACCACCACTCAACCCTCGCCTCGATGCTATAAAGAATGGCCAATAGGGAAAATGAGGTTTCTAGAGAGGTTACCAAATGGGGTTCATGGAGGGATAGGTGTTGATCATTTTATGTGGATGGCTTGTCATATGATGAAGTAAAAAAGAAGGTCATTCTTAAAACTAATATATGTGCTCTTTTTACCGATCCTAGTACTAGTAACACCCTAGAACTAAATATGACTCGGTTTCCTATACATTAGTGTGTTCACAATAGGATGAAAGAATAATTAGATAATATTTCAATGTTTTAAAGATAATATATACTTGAACATAATCTTTTTGTAAAATATATATTATTATTCTTTAATTTTATACCTTAAATTTTGAATAATGATTTTTTCAAAAGAACAATATTATAAAGTTCCATTATTTCTATAGTTAAAATTAAAAAAATATGAGTCACTCTAATTGACCCATATGAGCATAGATAGATGCAATACGTATTAAGTAAATCATTTATCTTTTATGGAAGATGGATTCTTGTGAACTACTATGCATCACTACTCATGAGTATGAGTCCATAATAGTAACTCATGTATAAGATACTGGAATATGGGAAAACATTATAGATAACAATATATTTTTCTACTAAATTCACTATTATGCTTAAGTACAACAGATGAGCAGATCAATAGAACTATGCGTGGAGCAGTCCTCCGATTGGCTGGACCAAAGCCAACTTCGATGGTGCTGCCAAAGGGAGTCCAGGTCAAGCTGGAAGTGGAGGAATCATCAAGAATCGCTTTGGCCTTGGCATTGCAGCTATTAGTCTTCCTTTGGGTGCCCAATCCAATCATTATACTGAAGCTTGTGCGGCTCTCCAAGTCACCAAACTCGCTCAAGATATGGGGGTCAAGTGGCTCTAGCAGGAAGGAGACTCGATGAACATCATCAACTACTTAAACCTCACTCCCTCCCCCTCCTGGACTATATCCAACATCATTGCTGATACTCGAGCCATTCTTAACTCTTTTGAAAAGGTGTACATCTCCCACGTGTATAGGGAAGCCAATGGTGTGGCTGATTGGTTCGCCAATCTGACCCTCACGAAGGAAGCTAAGTTGACAAGGCATAAAGGAGAAGATTTTCCCACTGAAGAGAAGAGTATCCTAGACAAGGAAAGACTCCATTGCACTGAGGGTGTCATTTTACAACCACAATGATTTGCAACAAGGATGGTGGCTGTCTCCCTATTTGGGACAGTTACACTAAGAACAGAAAGGTCACCTGCTCACCCTCTATGCTGTTTGTTACTTTTTTTGCTTTCTTGGGCTTTGGTATTTTTGGCTTTCTCTAGCCTTGCCTGCTCTATTTTTCTATGGCTTTTCAGCCCTGGCCTTTATGAGGCCTGTCTCTTGTTTGTTCTGTTCTTGCTTCTAATTTCACTTTTAGAGCTATGGGTTTCAGGAACCCTGTAAAACCTGTTTTACGTAATAAAAAACAAATGAGTAGATCAATGAAATTATCTATTACCCAGATCTATTATTGTTACATCATTAATAGATGGGTAGATCAAGCGAGTTGATGGTGAATTAGTTAAAGTTCTACATGAAATGTCTTCTTGTGTAATATTTATATAAGATGGATTTATGAGATTCGGTAAGTGGTCATTGAAGAGTTCAAAAGCATTGCATGCACATTAGTCATTGATGGCTGAACTAATGGGTCTACTTGTGTACATAGAAGCCCCACATGGATTCATCTTGAAACTTGTTCACTAGATAACCTTTCAACTATTACTTTGTCTATCACATCCTCAATATTTTGTTGCTTATAAGATCTCCAAACCTACACAAGAATGGCATATGCTCATCTTCAAGTAATATACAAATTTGTGAAATAAACTAACTACCTATATATATATATATTCCTTTCATCTTACCCATTCTAGTGAAGCTTTGAAATTGGGGAGACAATCTATTATCAGTATTCTTTCTGCCACATATAATTTCCAAAATGAAAACCCCAAAGCTATATACATCAGCTTTGCAAGACAACTGACCTAACATTGCATATTCTGGTGCCATATAGCCACTATGAAACCATTAAAAAAAATATTAGAAAAAGAACAAAAATATACTTCTCTTCTTTAAAAATAATTGCTTAATATATTTAAAAAATTCTAAAACTACGAACAGATGTTCACCCTAAAATATTATAAGCTTATGTGGTTTAAAGATGGACGTCTGTGACGTAATACTTAGATTCTTACAATGTTCCGGTGGGTCTAGTTTCAACACGAGTCTCATCTTGAGGGATCAATCTTGCTAAGCCAAAATCTGATATCTTTGGTTCCATTTCCTCATCGACAAAAATATTGCTTGCTTTAATATCTCGATGAATGATCCGCAAATAAGAATCTTGGTGTAAATATAGAAGCCCACGGGCTACTCCGTGTATGATCTTCAAACGCTTTGGCCAGTCAAGATTCTTTCTCAGCTGCGAGTCTATTTCCATACATTCAAGTAAACTAGTTTATATAAAAACAAATGTTTCATGGCGTTCAATTGATTTTCTTATGAGAAGAACAAACATTATATGACTTTTATTGTAAATCCAGGTGGAACAAACTTACGAAATAGTATTTTTTCAAGGCTCTTATTAGCCAAGAGCTCGTAAACAAGCAGGCACTTTGATCCATCTTTGCAACATCTGAGTAGCTTCACAAGGTTACGATGATGAATTTTAGCCACCAGGTTAACCTCATTTAGAAACTGCTCTTTTCCTTGCAATGAATGTAAAGAGAGTTTGTTTACTGCGATTTGTACTCCATTTGGCATTGTCCCCTGGCATACAAGAAAACACATAAATCTATAATGAATTCCACAACTCTAAACTGTATCAAACTATAAATATATAGTGAATGCCAGAATTCTAAATTGAGTTAAATACTATTTCAATTACCAACGCACAGAAATAAAATGATAGAGAAAAGCTCCAGTAAGAAGAAAGAGAAGAAACATAAAAGGAGCCAAGCAAACAACATACTGAGAAGCATAATAGAAACGCCAAATTGCCCAGAGGAAACATTAACATTTACCAAAGAATTTATCCTGAAGCTATAAATGCTGGAATAGGGACAGGACGAGGTGCAAAGCAAATGATCCCAAAAGCATAAAATAGACAGAAATAATCAAGAGTAGAAATCCCAGTTGAAACAAAAATAGAGTAGGTCACTAGGGCACCAAATTTTAAGGTACCAGTAGATAAGCTCTGATTGTGAGCAGCAGCATGAAACCAAAACACCCCAATTGTTTTTCTTCATTTTGACCTTTGGACGGAGAAGATAGGTATTAAGAACAATAGGATAACATTGACCACAAGAAAAACAATAATAGGATTAAAAAGAAGTTACAAAACCTTACAACCTATTAGGTGAAAGTCGGGATGGTTTGATCTAACCAAGTTTATTTTATTCTAGAACAAGGATCCAACAGTTCAATACTTCTTTTGAGGAAGAAGAGAGATGACCAGTGACAGAATCAGAATCCTTAACCAATTCAGAACCATTAAAAGAACAAACAATAATTACACCCTCTATAAGAGCATTACCCCTCTTTCATATTTCCTTTGAAGTGGAACAATCCCCACTTTTTAAATAGAGAAGGGCATAGATTATTTATGGTGAGAAACACGCCATTAATCAACAGAGCAACCGTCCCTTCCCAGTGAAGAGGTTATGAGAGATGAGGTTCCTTCCATTAAGCATAGAATCAGATCCATGAAAAGGTAATCTGGCAAACTAAATAATCTTCATTGAGGTTTACTATAAAGCACATACAACTAAATATTTGAAGAATTATATGTAAACCATTCAGAGTGTTGATAAGTATTTTCAAATCATATGTGAAGATTCTGAACTATGTACAGATCTGTTCCCAAAATCAAAGTAAAATAAAATAAAGTGTGCGAGTTGTATGCCATCTTTGATTCATAATTATGTGAGATAATATGCTAACGTATCTACTAAAAAAGCTCGATAAAATACTGAAATAGGTGAAAGACTGCATAAGTAACCATGTTTAATTTAATAGTATGCTTAATATCCCTGCCCAAATCCAGACATCACGATTGGTTAGAGTTAGGTTAACTTGTATATAGGGCCAAATCTTCCCTCACCATGCTTGTTATCTTCATGGAAATGGTGCAGGGGCACCTAGGTAAGGCTATCTAGTAAGCTAGGGTTCCTAATTTGTTTTTTTGGGCTTGTAGTGGCCTTAGCCAAGCTACAAGTGAAATAAGAGGACTAGTTGGTCCTAGTGTTTGTTTAGTTTAGTTGGAGATCTACTCAAGTCAGTTGGTATCCTTAAGTCATAGTTGAGCAAGATTTGGCAGAATTGGAAAAGTTGCCTAAAAGTTGGCAAATGTTGTAAAACATTGCATTGATGTATTAAGGGGCTAAATATGGTCTAGATGGCCTAAATATGTGTTTGGTTGAGCTACTCAATGGTGTGACCAAGTGGGAAGACAAGACACAAAAGTTTCCATGACAACTTCGAAAGTTGTCATGACAATTTCCAAAGTTGTCATGACAACATTTCCTAAAACACAGGAAAGAGCCTTAGTGATGCCCAAATCCCAACCTAGGGGTCCAAACAAATGGGAATGGGTATAAATTGATAGAAAAACTCTAATTTGGGGTTGGATATTGAATTTTATACGGAGATCAAGATTTTGAAAGGAGGAATTCTGTGTGATTTAATGTGAAGTTTGAGAGTTTTAGATTGCATCAGGGTTGTAATGGATTATATTTGTATCTGTGATCATTGGCTATGGTAGATTAGTTTTTCATTGTATTTTGTGTGGTAGGAGTTAGTCATTTTGTTAAGTTTTAGCATTGTTTTGTAAATATTTGGTTTTTTGGCCTATCTCGAGTCTATCCAGATAGTGTTTGTGAAATGGGGTGCTAGCTCACTCTCCCACCATACAAATTGTACGGTCCTTTGGGATCTATGACTACGCTCCATGTGTAACCATATGGTGGAAGATGGGGCCTTGGAAAGAAAACAAGAAAATTTTACAGTGATGCCCTAGGCAAGCCAAGAGTACATGGCGAGGGGTCACAGTGAGATGCAGAGGTAAGAAGAATGATTGAACACATTCATTGCTTCAATCAAAGCATATGGAGAGGAGTTTATGTGTGTTAGGAAGAATCTCACCCAAGGAAGGGTCTTGGTAATTAGTTTTACTATGTGAAAGGCCAAGCCCTCGCAGGCATAGTCAGTAAATCAAGAAACCCTTAATTATAGGCCTAAAAAGAGCAACCCATTGTACGGACAGGTTGGGAAGGGAAACCAGATGAATCTTGAATATTTCCATAAAGGGTATCCGAATATGTAATTGTTGACCACCTTGTTGAGCTAGTTTTTTTGTTAAACCTTTCTCTCCATTTTGATGATTAGAATGGTCAAAGGTGAGTATTTGGTGTTGAAATATAGCATCGAATTGATTGATATAGTTATATTAATCTGATAGTTGATTATATATATATATATATATATATATATTAAGATCATTTGATATTTGTATATATTACAATGTAGTTAATATTAACAATCGATTATGAAGGGTCATGACCCTACGTAGCATAAGCCACGTATGGCCATGGCTCTTCAAGACATGACTATTCAAAGGATATATATGCATATCGATGGCTAGTGAAAAGATCTATCACAATGGTAATCTATTTCAGTACAACCTCATATATATTCTCTATAAGACGATCTTGATTTTAAAACATGGTATCAGAGCCTAACCTATAAGAGAAAATATATTCAAGCAAAGTATTGCAGAGAGAAGACAGCACATCAAATCAAGAGGATACTAGTCGCGGCAGAAGTGGAATTTGTCAATTTCAATTACGGAGAGATTATACAGGAATGAACAATAACAGAGCATATATAGTACGAAACAAAATATTATAACAAAGTAGTTCATAGGGATCATCTAGAATCATGCTACAGTCAGAGGTAATAATACACCAAATCGGTAGTAAGTTGGGCAAACAGAGCTGATAACTGTCGAACATTGCTACTTGGCATTATTCTCAATAACAAAGCATCAATAAACTACAATTTACTATTGCAGCCGCTTATTGGTGATGGCCATCACTGTCAAATCTAATGTGGACATTACGCAACACCAAACCTGCCTGGTTTGATATGTACCCGTCTCTAGTAATATGTATTAGTCAATTTGAGGCAAGTTTTGGCTACAAAGAATGCTCTTCATCTGTTAAAGATTATGGAAAGAAATGATATCCCCTTGGCAAAGGGACCACATACGTCAATCAAGAGAGTTCCAAAACTATGGATTGCAAACTTTGTCCGTGGTTCCAATGGATTTGGAAATGCCAGTATTACACCACACAGAGAAAACAAGCAAATCGTAATGTTAAAAATGTTAACATTTTCATTCGTTAAAAATGTTAATCCTACTACAGAAGCAAATATATTTGGCACCCTTAAATATTGAAGGATAGTGTTGAAACCCACTTGTGACGGAGTAATATAGTGGTAATCCTTGAAGGGGAGATCATCGAATGGGGAACGAGTATTTTATACAGGGAGAAAAGTAAATGAGATCGGGAATGCTAAGAACTAGCAGTTCATCTATTACATACTCCAGCAAATAGAAGAGATTAATGAGAACGGGGGATCAAGATCTTACTCATTGAATGGAGGGGATAAGCATAGGACAAGAGACGCAGCTACATGGAATATTACAGTTGACTCGCTCCATATGGTCGCTTAGAAATACAAACAAAAATAACATCAAATAAGATATATTAGAAATATGCAGCAATTACATCAAAACAACATCTTATGAAAGTTAGCGATAAGACTATGACTAGATAGTGATTAGCAGCCATAAAAAAATATAAGGAGTAAATGATTAAAAAGGATATACACCTTCCCTTCTGTATTTTGATGTGCTCGATAGAGCCTCTACCTATTTGATAACACATCAGTTGCAAATCTTCTAATATAAATCATGGACGGAGAAATTAGTAAGAAAGTCTTGACGACACGGAACAGTATAGCAATTCAGTAAACTAAAGAATATACATAAAAATAAATATATTTTCCTTTATTAGGCATCTGCAGTATAAGACAGAGCACAAGCCATGTGTTTATTAATTATACAAATCCATAGAAGGGGACATTACATTTGGTTTTCCAACGAACAGTGTCTTATTCTTTTGATTACCAATTGCAAATGGATCAGACTGTCTAGTTAAAAAAAATGTACCAAGGAATATATACAGCTCACAACAACTGATTATTGGCTATGTATTTCCTAATGGCTGCAGCGGCTACACATTGAAGAGAGGATAAGTATATCTGAGACTGATCATATGAAAGTGATCAGAAGCAAACAGAATATATCATTATTGTTGCCTTCTAGAAGGGGACATTACATGAAGTTATTCAAATTGATGCTGACTGATAGAGTAGTTTCCAAAGGAAACATGTAGTAACCAGTGATCAAATGGAAACCATCTTTACCTTGCATATAGGACGCTGAGGATCTCTCATGTTTACCAATAGGTTCTCCCATTTCAAGTCAAAGTGCACAATATTCTTGCCATAGATCCAGCTCATGTTGTTTGGAAGTGGAAGGTTAAGCTATTCAAGGGACGCATATCACACCTATACCTATCCTTCCTTTGCAAGACCTGTTTGAGTGAGCCATTCATGATGTACTCTGTAAATGTTGCCAATGTTCCCTCTGGCCCATCTGGTACAACACCATAGAAAGCAACAACATTTGGATGATGTAATTGTGCAAGCATATTACTTAAGAGGAAGGTAGCCAAACTTACCACACAAAAAATAAAAATAAAAATAAATAAATAAATATTTGAGAGGTACAAATCATTTTAATCTTCAATATGCCATTAGATATCCGGAGAGAAAAAGAATGTCTATTCAAGAAAATTAACATAAGGATCAGAATGAAACCAATATGTTATGAAGAAGGACGATGGGTACAAGTATCGTATTAATGGGCTCACCTTACGAAAGGAGATACTTGAACATATTTGAAAAGGGTCAAGAAGTTGGTGAAATTTAGTTTCTAAGGAAACAGATGTTTCAGTCAACTTGGACAAACTCGATCATATTGATTGAGAGGGAGTTCACTATTGAAGGTAAAACAATTCTGAGATTATAGTAGTGGGAACTCATGGATAGAATCACCGATGAGATGCACATGGATAGAATCCCTGATTAAGGCATTCCATACTAGAGATCTTTATTATCTTCCCTCAAGTCCAAGAGGAAGTGTCAATATTGTGGCCTTGGAAAAGATCAAAATGCATCTTATGCTAGCCAATGTAACCTTATGACTATTCAGATTATTTGTATTGGTTCTCTCAAGAAGGTATGAAATGACATCCTCCAGTGACACTGAGTTGAGTATATAAATAGGGTGTGCCTTCATGACAGATGGAGAAGTTAAAGGATCTACATCAGTGGACATTCGAGGATCTTGATTTAGAGGGAGTAGACCATGTTTTTTTGGTTCTCTAGTAATCAAGAAATTGTAGCAGCGAATTATGATCATTATCATGTGAGAGGGCCATATGTTAGAGGGAGAAGCTAGAAGATCAAATTAAGTTGGCACCCCAGGATCTTGGTCATACAAATTTAGAGCTAGTGTACCATGTCAAGATGGTATGCTTGGTAAGCTCAGAATTCACCAAGACTATGAGACAGTGCAAACAAATGAAATTCAGTGGAGAATACGGCCGATATTCTTACCAAACCCCTTGCTAGAAAGAAGATTGTGTACCTTCAGATAACCTTGGTATGTTGAGGAATAAAAGCCTTACCTAAAAAGAAGATTTTAGCTTCTGTGATCCATCATTTTGTATCTTAAATGATTCTTGTCCTTGATAGACAAGTCTAAGGTGGAAGTATTGGTTTCCACTCTCTAGGAAAAGCAATGGTGGATCCACCCTCTTAGAAGATTCAAGGTGGACTTCATATGTGTGACTTTATGGGCCCATTCATTTTGTGTTATATTATGAAAGGTGACAATCTTTCATATGTGTTGGGTTACTATTGCTAGGTGACGACTTAGACAATAGCTTAACCTAGTGTTAGGTATGACTATGTATTGTAGTCACTATTCCTAACAATGAATCTTTGAGTTGTTAAATCCAGTTCCGAATTAGTCGGTGATTATAACAACATGTAAATCAAGTTTTGATTCGGATTGCGCTGAATATCTTGATTGTTATTGCTAAATCTAGTTCTGAATTGGTTGGGGATTGCAATAACTCTTCCATCAGGATGAGTACATCATGATGATGCCCTGAGCTGTGTCGAATATCTTGATATGAAGTTGTGTGTAAGTTATCATCTAATCCAATTCCAAATTTAGTTGGGGATCATGATAACAAATGGTTCAAGTTTTGATCCGGATTGCGCCGGATATCTTGACACCTATATTTATCATTAAATCCAGTTCCCAATTAGTCGGGGATTTTGATAAATTTCTGTTAGACGTAGTTAGAGTCTCCATTTTTGAAGTGTCTAAGACCTTTGCTAGTTCATTATTTTGAAACTCATTCAACGCGTTTCCTTGAGATTATTTCCCTACAGTAATCCTTCAAGCGTTTATGCCCTTCAAAGTTGTCAAGAAATAGCCTTCAAGTTTGTCAAGTTCAAATTCGGCCTTCCTTAAACAAACCTTTTTCAAGACTCATGTCTCACCTGAACCACTTCAAACCACTTTCAACTCCAGTTCAAAGTAGTTCGAAGAAGTTCAATGAATGTTTTCTTTTCTAACGATTATTTTCTACAGGCGGGCCCTGGCCTACATCACCTTTTGGCGGTGAAACACTTTGAACTCCGGTTCAAAGTAGTTCAAAGAGGTTCAAAGATAGATTGCGGGTAGAGTCATAAGTGAAAGGACAGTTGATGGGACACATAACATAAGCTGATGGTGAAATGATGGTTAATTTTTAAAAAGGGGTAGTTTAGATTTGACAGGAACAACAAAGCAAATCTCGAATAAAGTTTTGGGTGACAAGTAATGAAATCGTTAGCACGAGCAGGAGATATCATTTGGGGAATGGTTAATAATGATAATAAAGATGACAGATTTCAAGGATGTCCTATTGCTGATTCATCACTGTTCACATCATTCGAAATTAATGTCCCCGACTAATGCTCATTAAAGTCAATTTTTCAGGGCATTAATATTTCAAAATATAAATAGCTCTGTAAGTCTTTCTTTCCTATTAGTTTTCTGCGGAGTCTCAGCTGTGTGAGAAGAATTTGTTCCGAGTTTGCGTAAAATAGGTAGCTCCTAAAGCTCTTCTCATTGCCTGTTGTTGTTTAATATATTGATTTGAGAGGGGGGGCACTTTTGTTTTTATTCCTGAGGGAGATATGAGGTCCAGTATGCATTTCTTCAGAAATGTCAAAAATATGCAATGTCGAGCTCCCATTGTCTAAGACACAGACCTATTAGGGATACCAGTAGAAAAAATGGCAATTGACCTCACAAGCCATGCAGTGGAAGATCATAGTTTAGAGTTCCTGTCGAGTGGATTATTAGAAGCCGTGGCTTTTCCACCGTCAGCTATATGACCAGAATTGGTTCAGCAATGTATTAACCGATATGATGTTAAATCTAAGTGCATTATGAATGCAGAAGGCCAAACCCTTGTGCCAGTCAATAGGGAGACTATTATGGCTATTTTTAAAATCCCAGAAGAGTCCCTCATCATTTTTAATCCCACCTAATCTCTAGCTCCATACAGAGAGAACGTAGATAAAAACTGGAGTCATGTGGCTAGGAAGTGGACTCAAACCAATTACAAAGGTGGGTCTCAGTTACCTAAAGTTCTCACCAAAGATCACATGAAACCTCTTATTCATGATGTGATAGTGTTGCTTCACCGAATTAAAGTTTCAGAATAGGTTATGCTCTATGAGGAGTGGATGTTTCATTTTATAGAGATAGTCTTGGAAGGGAGGCAACATATTGATAGGGTGGAGATTATTGCTAGTTCCTTGAGGGACCAACTTAAACAAGCTCAGGCCATTAAAAAGGATTTCTTTATGTCTTCCTATTTGATATACTCCCTGGCATGCACACAAGATTTTTCTGCCATTCAACAAGTTCCTTGGAATGAAGATCTTTTAATTTATGAGTACTATCCATTATTAAGAAAAGATAAAATTTTAGAAAATTACAGGAAGGTTCATGATGTTTTCCCAAGTAGATTATGTCAAAAATTGGCAGGAGTCCCAAACCAAAGGGTTTCATTGGAGGCACAGAAACTAATTCAAGCCTATGGAAGTCTATTCATTCAGTTCCCACATTTCCCCTACATCTGGGTTGGAGGATTTGATGATGAACCTCTCAGGCTCCCAAGGTTTGCTTTTGACTATTTTATTTTGGCAGAAGTTTGCAGGCAACTATTCGTGGTGATTAAAAATACCCTACTTAAAGAAAAATGGCCTTCCATGTTCCCAATAAAGATTAGCAACTTGACTTGTAATAATATGATGGACGCTTCGGTGATAGGAAGCAACTTGCTGAGTTTTCATTTGCAATTTTATCAATTAAGAAGGGGTTTTGACAATAAGGGCTTCGCTAGATAGGTTCTAAGCCTAAGTAATTATCCTTCACCCAATTTGCACCTTGAGGACCTATGGGAAG
This sequence comes from Chamaecyparis obtusa, assembly GCA_027943335.1. NCBI lineage: Eukaryota > Viridiplantae > Streptophyta > Pinopsida > Cupressales > Cupressaceae > Chamaecyparis > Chamaecyparis obtusa. Next base: position 491,477 of record BSBK01009048.1, on the reverse strand, counting down.
ATCTCAGAGATGAGGAGGCAATCTAGAAAAGAGATCACTCCAGACTTGTAATTCCACATATTAAAATGTTGCAATTAAATTTTGATATTAAGGGTGTAGAAAGGTACAGTTCTGAAGCCACAGGTTCAGAGGTTAGCAATGTAGATGTAGGAAGTCCCCCTTACATAGATTGGAATAGGAAAGAAGAAGATGATATAAAGTTGAGGGCCCGAACCATTTTCAGGGTCACGAAAAACTGGTTAATAGAAAAGAAAAAGAAAAGAGCTAAGAACCCCCCTCTTGAAAAGCATAGTGCGGGATCAGCCTTAAAAAATGTGAAACATGCCCCATCTAATGTATCTCCTATGCTTCCAAATTTAGGTAAAGTTACGTCCCCTAAGAAAAAGGTGATTCCTGACGGGCATCCTACCGCACCAAGATCGAGGCCTAGAACAAGATCAGAAAGGAATTGTCAAATGGCATCCTTGGGACCAGACTACCTGGATATCGAGATTAATGATGATGACATTGATTTTTCAATGGATCAACAGGAAAAGGTTCAAGAAATCCTTACCAGTGGCACAGATGTTCCTCAATTTGAGAATACTCCTGTAAAAACTCCTGACAATTGGATGGTTACCAGTTTGGTTCCTCCCTAGCTAACTGAGTCAGTGAATAAGAGAAAAAGTTATAAACCCATTTCACTTCCTGGGATGGATATCGTCACTAAATATGCTACCTGGACCCCCAAAGTAAAAAGAATGAAGAGTGATGCTAGGCTCTCTACCAATCTATCTACTAGAAAGGTAACTGCAGAAATACCCACTTTCAGGCCAAAGAGGGAATTCAGGAACCGGAGGCTAAAGACTTCAAAATCATGAAAATGGAGCTTGGTGTTCTAAACAAGGATTCTAGGGATCACCTATTTAAATTCACAGCTAATCACATGCTCGGGCAGTCGCAAAAAGATGGATGGGAGAAACCCGAGTTGAAACAGCTAGTCTCTACCATGGCTGAATTTCTTTCCTCACTCATTGATGATGGAGTACTACCACTGGCCAAATCTTCACAAGACTTTGATCTGAATTCAATCGAAAGCCAAAGGTTAGTGAAATAGATGCAACAGGGGAGGGTTCTGATGGAGGTCGTCAAGTCTTGGATAAACAATGTTATAACTAAAAGGAGTGCTTTCATCCGCTAGTTTATATCTACTTGTCTAGATGGAGAAGGATTACTCGGTGAGGTTCAAACCCTGGTTCCAAGATGGGAAATGGAGGAAGAGAAATGTGCAGCAATCTTCATACAGGTTCAAGAAATAGAAACCTATGGTGTGACTCAATTCTTGGCTAAGAATCTGATGAAACTAGTGGACCCCTATATGCTATTTATCCTGAAACAGAACTTCGGATGGAAAAATATGATGTTCAAGGCTGCAATCTCTCAAGCCAAAACAATCGAGAAAGAGGTGTTGGATATGCATGTGAATGCTCTTAAAGACATCAAAATAGTGAATCCCTCAAGTATTCTACAAATTGACAAAGGTAACAGAGATGTTGATACCATGGTCAAAGTCTTTACGGACACCATGAATGCTCTCAAGGAAAATGAAGCACCTACAGTTCAGGATTTCACTAGAATTGCAAATGTGGAATCTATGTTGCTGCTGAACAGAGGTCAGTTACCTAAGCAAGCGGAGAGGATCAGGGAATTAAGGTGGAAAAAGAATGCGACTCAGGCGAAGTTGACAGGTCTGAAGAATCTATATTTCCAACCAGCCTGGGAGTTGGTGAATGTGTTTCAATCTTGGAAGCTCGTACAAACCACCCTGTTAGAAGGTACCGAAGGGAGTTAGTATTTTTCAATGCAGCATTTCCCTTTCTTTATGTTTTAAATGACACGTGTTATAAAACTCTATTTTTAGTTATGTAACTGGTTTAAATAGTTTTTCTGGTGTCCGAGAGGCCTGGTTTTTCTAGGGGCTCTCTTGGACTTGAAACTATTAATGTTGGAGCATTGAACAGTAAATGGGTTAGAAAATATAGATAGGAAATAGATAGTTTCTTTTTGGAAGTAGTAGTTAGCATAGTCTTTTAAAATTCTGAAATAGTGGATGACTGATTTTTTGTTAGACTTTGATCCAATCTTATATGAATATATGAATGCATGGTATGGTTTAGATCTTTGAATCAAAATCTGGAATGTATTGATTGCTTTGAAAGTTGATACGTTTAAATCTATGCACACATTACTTATATTTAGTCGCTTTTGGTTTCTTTCTAGCTCGTCTTTCTTGAATTATTTTATAGGTTGTTTGTTTTAGAAGCAGTTAATAGATCTCAATTTTCTTCATAGTTAAATTTAATCTCATGTTGATTCTGTAAATCACCTCAATACCCAAGAGTATTTGAGTGGTCCTTCTACACTTTCCGGTCAAAGGTGTATGAATTTACTTTTTGTTAACAATTCATTGAATATTATACAAGGAAGTTGTACCTTAAAAATATAGAGGGAAGCAATTTCTTATGCTTACCCAATTGTTGATGAATCATTTGTCTTCAGAAGTGTAGAGTTTTTATTCATTATTCATTTAAAAAGAGGAAGACAAATCTGATCATCAATAGATTTTTGGCGACTCTACTAGGGAGAGTCCAATACAAAACACTAGGTTCTCAACTGATATAATGCCACAAGATGGTATTACCACACAATGATGTGTTTCCTGTGCTTGAACCTAATCTAGGATTCGAAGACACACAAGAAGACATAATTTCAAGTTTAGTTGTAGTAGCATGGAGGTTTAAATGCAATAACCAATAGTTTCATCAAGTTCAGGCAGTGCTTGAAAGAGAAGAAGAAAGAGCTGAGCGACTGAGGGGAATACCAATTGCTCGTGAAGAAGTTATAGTGAACAGACTTGCACAAGCCCTAGTAAGAAATTAAGTTCACTCCCGAGTTTGAAACTGGCTGAAAAGAGGTATACTAGAGGTGATAGGAGTACGGGATTGCTTGATGAAGATTTTTAAGCTTTGAGGAATCTTAGTTTTGAACCTGATCTTAACACCCGCAAGAAGAAGAAAACCCAAACATTTAGTAGACCTTCTTCACCTCCACCTAGCCCATTTTTTCCACCTCTTTTTTGAGCTATTGTAACACCAGGTACTATTGTGCCTACTATTCTTAATATCCAACCTTTGAATTTCCAGTTACCTAACATGGCCACCAATCAACCTTGGGGTCAGAATATTGGCCCACTAAACTTACGAGCTAACCCTCCTAGAGATTTTCCCAAGGGTGCTAATCAGGTCTTGCCCAAGTTTAGTGGAGACAAAAAAGTAACCATTGATGATCATCTCAGTGCCTTTCACACTGCTTGTAGTGTTATTAGTGTTCCTACTGAAGAAATTGCGGTTAGGCTTTTTGTCAGGACTTTAGTGGATACCACAACTGATTGGTTCATTCATTTACCAAATGGTCCAATCACTAATTGGAATGATATGAAAATGGCTTTTGAAACAAGATTCAAAACTCCTGATAATGAGATTTCTTTATTGCTTCAACTTAGTCAACTAAAGAAGGAAATACATGAGCCTATGCGGGAGTTTGTGGCTAAGTTTAATAGAATTTTGCCAAGGATTCCAGCAGCTTCAGCGCCTAGCAATGAGAATAAGAAGATTTTCTTCTTGAAATTCATTCCACCTGATATAAGCTTTCACTTGTTGAAAGATGGAGTTTCTAATTTGGCCGCAACCCAGACATAGGCTATTCAGCTAGAGGATACACTCATAATGGCTAGAAAGTGGAAGAGAGAAGTTCAAGCTTCGAGAACTCCCTCATCCTCTACAACAATAGTCCCTCTAATGCAGAGGTTGATGAATGATATGGCTATGCTCAAGAGACGGCAAAATAAGGCCAGTTCACTGTACCAATCCCCTTATCAATATGTTAGTCGAAGACAATATAATCAACCCCAGGGAAAAGCACCTCTATTGTCAGGTTCACAACCTAGATTGCAAATCAAATCTGCCCCAAGGGAAACAATGTGTTCTTTTCATCTAACGACCAATCATGATGGAGAATCTTGTCTTGATTGGTTAAGGTTTCTCCAAATCAATGCAACAAAAGATACTATAAGTATAGAAGAGTCGAAAGATGAGAAAGACTCACCTAATATTTCTCTATCCAGTTCTTTTTACCTAGAGTATGAGCCAGGCTCCAACAGAGGTGGAAGTGTTTTAGCAACTTTGTAGGATCCTGCCTGCATTGTTCTAACAAGAAATCAGAGAAAGCAAAAGTTTGTTCCAGGTTCAATTGCTACTAATGATGATGCTAGGCCTAAAGAAGCTAGAAGCGGAGAGACTCCTGCATGTCCAAAGGGACCTGAAGTAAAGATCTTACCAAGAGGTGGTTCGTCTTCTTCTTCGTTTGATTTTGTTGAATTCTGTAAAACAAGCACAATCTCTATTTCCCCCACAAAATATCTTAAAATGAATCCCAGAGAGCTAGACAAGTAGGTCCAATATGTCAAAGGGGAGTCTAGTTCAAACCCCAAACCAAATAAGCCTCTTATAGGTGAGACAACCATAGTTGAAGAACTGCTTGTCTTTAAGCCCCAAGATACTCCTCAGATGCCTGAAGAATCCCCTTTCGTTAATACAATTGAAGGTGAACTAGAGGAAAGAAAACTTAATCCTTTTTATATTTCCTTACTGCTAAATGGCCAGAAGCTCAGCAATTGCATTATTGACTCTAGCGCATCTGATACATCATGTCTACTCCTATTGCAAGAGCCCTTGGTCTCACCTTGACTAAAACCTATGGCCATTGCTATTCTATGGATGGGAAACAAGTACCGTTAATGGGTCAAGTCAAAGATGCCCAAGCCGTTCGCATTCCATATCCTAACAAACATCTGAAGTTGACTATCCTGGTGGCAGATATCTCAACTAACTATGGTATGCTACTCAGTAGAACTTTCTGCAAAGATTTAGGAGGAGACATTAAGATGGACTGGTCAGAGGCTATGATCCCGATAGGAAAAAAGAAAGTAAAACTTGAACCCAAGCCTAAAAATAAATATACTGTGGTACCCTCGGATAACCCAAAAGCTCAAATTTTGTATGAGTGTCATTTTGGCAATTATCTCATTTTAGCTGATCTTGAAAAGGATGTTGAAGCTTCTTTCCAGAAAGAAGAGGGTATATGGAAGATGGAGTTTGATGGCAGCTGCTCTAATTCAGGCTTAGGCGTGGGGGTAGTGCTTTTTTCTCCTAATAAAGAATATATTCCTCTTTCTTTCAAGTTAGATTTCAAAAATACTAACAATACTACAGAGTATGAAGCCTTACTTCTAGGATTAGAAGAAGCAAAACTAAGGGGAGTCAAAAAGTTGATAGTAAAAGGTGATGTTGAATTAATTGTGAAGCAGGTGAAAGGACAATTTTTTGTTAAGAATGAGAGGTTAAAGCACTACAGAAATTTGGTATCGGACAAGCTGGAATTTTTCGATGCTTTTTCCATAGAATTTATACCAAGAAATCAGAACACTAGAGCAGATGCCCTGGCAGTATCGGCTTCATTATTATTACCACATCCTGACTTTAAAACTCAAAAGTATCAAATCGAGATGATCTACAAGCCGAAAGTACCTAATAATGTGGAGTATTGGCAAGTCTTTGATAGCGATTCTTAGCTTAGGGATTTCTTAGAATGTGCCGCAGGTTTTTCTAATGTATATTTTGAAGGATCAAATAGTGATTGCAAAGAAGTCTATGAAGATGTTGCAGGTAGTGATGGGGCAACTGAAAGGTAATAAAATCCCCAAGGGCCTTGTATCTCTAGAACATTTGTTCAAGAGAAAAGATGATAGTACTGTTAAAGAGAAGATATCCCATGTGCATAATGCCAAAGAATATGACAAAATTGATATAGGAGAGCAAGATGATCCAAAATGGATTTCAATTGGTCAGACATGTACTTCATTTGAAAAAGAAGACCTAACAAAGTTACTTATAGAATATAGGGATGTCTTCACTTGGGGGTATGAGGACCTGAAGAATTTCAAAGGAGGCCTTTTTGAACATCAAATCCCTTTAAAGCCTAGTGTTGCCCCTTTCCATCAAAAACTAAGGAATTATAACCCAAAAGTGTCTAAAGCCATATTGAAGGAAGTTGAAAAGATGCTACAGGAAAGAATTATCTATCCCATTCTTCATTCTACTTGGATCACCAATATAGTTCCAGTGAGGAAGAAAAATGGCAAGATCAGGATCTATGTTGATTTTCATAACCTGAACCAAGCAAGTTTAAAAGATAACTATGCCCTGCCTGTGATGGAGCATGTTCTTCAAGCTGTATTAAGATCTGAAGTTATGTCTATGCTAGATGGCTATTCCGAGTACAACCAAATCAATGTAGCAAAAAATGACCAACACAAAATGGCATTTATCACCCCATGGGGAACTTATGCATATAGTCGAATGCCATTTGGGTTGATCAATGCTGGTGCAACCTTCCAGAGGGCGATGAATTCTTCTTTCGAAGATCTCCAGAATAAAATTATAGTGGTGTATTTAGATGATCTTACCGTATTTTTGAAGAAGAGAAGTCAACACCTAAAAGATCTTGAGACAGTGCTTTTAAGATGTAGAAGCCACGTCATCTCTTTGAACCCCAAGAAATCAATATTCTTTGTGGAGGAAGGAAAATTACTGGGTCATATTGTCTCAAAGGATGGTGTCCGAATTGACCACAAAAGGGTTAAGGCGATTCAACAACTCAGTCTACCTTTAGGCAGAACCGGATTGAAGTCTTTTTTTGGCCATTTGAATTTCCTGCATGCGTTCATTCCAAAATTCTCAGAAATTACTAGGTGCATGGTCGACATGATGAGTGAGAAAGTTCCTTTTAAGTGGAATGAAAATGGATGAAAAGCTTTCAATGATATTAAGGATGTGATATCTCAAGCACCTGTGCTAAAAAGTCCCAATTTCAAAAAGGACTTTATCATCTATTGTTATGCTTCTGAGCATACTCTATCGAGTATATTAACACAAAAAGATGAGAAAGGACAAGAAGCACCCATAGCCTTTATGAGCACGCCTCTGAAAAGACATGAGCTCAAATACTCCCAAATGGAAAACCATACCTTCACCATAGTAAAAGCAATAAAATAGTTCAGGTACTATATACTTCATTCCCATTGTACCATTTTCATCCCTGAGACTGCAGTGAAAAGTATTTTGACTCAAAAGGAGATTGGTATGAATAATAGAGCAGCTTGGATAGAAAAAATTCAAGAGTATGATCTAATGATTAAACCAACCAATTTGGTAAGAGGGAAAGGCCTGTGCAAGCTAATAGTAGAAGATGGTAAGCCGTCTAAAAAAATTGATGAAGTACCAATGGCATTGTTGGTCAGTCTAACTGATCCCTAGTTTTTGAACATGGCTTATTTCCTTACTTATGGTGAGTGTCCTAACCATTTAAATCCCAAAGAGAGGCATAACTTGAAATTGAAAGCAAGTAAATATGTGATATCCCAGGGGACATTATATAAAAGAGGCATAGATGGAACCTTCTTAAGATGCGTGGATGTTGAGCAGCAGAAAGAACTTTTGAAGCTATTCCATGATGAAGTTTGTGGAGGTCACTATTCCTCAACTGTAACCACATTCAAGATTCTACGGAATCATTGTTACTAGCCTAGCATGTTCAAGGACATATACCAGTATGTCTGCAATTGTGAAAAATGTCAGCTTTTTACTGGAAGACCTCATTTTGCTACTTTTCCTCTTAAACCTGTGATCGTTGATGAGCCTTTCAAACAATGGGGGATAGACTTCATGGGACCTTTGAACCCACCATCTAGCATTGGGCATGTTTACATTCTCATGGCCACCGATTATTTTACTAAGTGGGTGGAAGCTATCCCCACCAAGAAAGCAAACTCTTAGGTTGTGTGTGAGTTCCTTTTAAATTATATTTTTGTCAGGTTTGGGGTGTCTGTTAAGATAGTAGCAGACAATGCTACTTACTTTTCCTCTGAAGAAATCTTGGCTTTTTGTTATGAACATGGCATTTCTCTGGCTCATTCCTTTGACTATTTCCTGCAAGGGAATGGTCAAGCCAAATCCAGTAACAAGAACCTGGTGGTGATCATGAAAAAGTTGATGGATGATAATCCCCGTGAATGGCATAAGAAGTTGTTTAAAGCCTTGTGGGCAGATCAAACCACTTTGAAAAGAGCAATTGGAATGGCCCCCTTCAAATTGGTATATGGGATAGGAGCACATGTCTCTCTGCCTTTGGAACTCTCCTCAGCTAAGCTCCAAGCAGTCATTAAAGATCAGTATTTCAAAGACCCTCTGGAGAAACGGGTCATGCATTTGAGTAGACTAGAAGAAGAAAGGGAGGAGTTGGTAGATCATATCACAAAGCATCAGCTGAAGGTGAAGCATATTTTTGACATGCGGGCGTGGTCTCATAACTTTATGGAGGGTGATGAATATGACATGCAGGCGTGGCCTCATAACTTTATGGAGGATGATGAAGTGCTACTATGGGACAAGAGGTGAGCACCCAAAGGGTCTCGTGGGAAATTTGAGTCTTTATGGAAGGGACCATTTATTATTTCTGAAGCTCTTGGCTCAAATGCTTTTCAGATGTCCTATCCAGATGGTGTGAATCTGCCTTTTACTTATAATGGGCAAGACCTCAAGTTATGCAAGCTCTGATGATTTACTCAGAAAATACCTATGTACATATTAGGTAGTGTTTCCTGTTTTCCTTTTTGTTGTGCCTTAGTGTTCTATTTTTCTTTCCCTTTACGTAGCCTTTTCTGTGAAACTAGTTATTCAGAGTTCTCTACACATTGAGCAATATGCAGTCCCCAGCTAGAGCTGATGTTAGAGGTAGTTACAGTAGCCATTTTTGAAGTGTCTAAGACCCTTGCTAGTTCATTATTTTGAAGCTCATTCAACGCATTTCCTTGAGAGTCTTTCCCTGCAGTAATCCTTCAAGCGTTTATGCCCTTCAAAGTTGTCAAGAAATAGCCTTCAAGTTTGTCAAGTTCAAGTTCAGCCTTCCTTAGATGAACCTTTTTCAAGACTCATGTCTCACCTAAACCACTTCGAACCACATTGAACTCCAATTCAAAGTAGTTCGAAGCATTTCAATGAATGTTTTCTTTTCTAACGATTGTTTTCTATAGGTGGGCCCCAACCTATATCATCTTTTGGCAGTGAATCACTTTGAACCACTTTGAACTCCGGTTAAAAGTAGTTTGAAGAGGTTCAAAGATAGATTGTGGGTAGAGTCATAAGTGAAAGGACAGTTGATGGGACACATGACATAAGCTGACGGTGAAATGATGGTTAAGTTTTAAAGAGGGGCAGTTTTGATTTGACAGGAACAATGAAGCAAATCTCGAATAAAGTTTTGGGTGACGATTAATGAAATCATTAGCAAGAGTGGGAGATATCATTTGTGAAATGGTTAATAATGATAATAAAGATGATAGATTTCAAGGACGTCCTATTGCTGAGTCATCACTATTCACATCATTCAAAATTAATGTCCCCAACTAATGCTCATTAAAGTCAATTTTTCAAGGCATAAATCTTTCAAAATATAAACAGCTCTGTAAGTCTTTCTTTTCTATTAGTTTTATGTAGAGTCTTGGCTATGGAAGAAGAATTTGTTCCGAGTCTACGTAAAATAGGTAGCTCCTAAAGCTCTTCTCATTTCCTGTTGTTGTTTAATATATTGATTTGAGAGGGGGGGTTCTTTTTTCTTTATTCCTGAGGGAGATATGAGGTCCAATATGCATTTCTTTGAAAATGTCAAAAATATGCAATGTCGAGCTCCCATTGTCTCAGCCACAAACCTATTAGGGATACTAGTAGAAAAAATGGCAATTGACCTCACAAGCCGTGTAGTGAACGATCATAGTTTAGAGTTCCTATCGAGTGGATTATTAGAAGCCACGACTTTCCACCATCAGCTGTATTCCCAAAATTGGTTCAGCAATGTATTAACCGATATGATGTTAAATCTAAGTGCATTATGAATGCAGAAGGCCAAACCCTTGTGCCAGTCAATAGGGAGACTATTATGGCTGTTTTTAAAATCCCAGAAGAGTCCCTTATCAGCTTTACTCCCACCCAATTTCTAGCTCAATACAAAGAGAACGTAGATAAAAACCGGAGTCATGTGGCTAGGAAGTGGACTCAAACCAATTACAAAGGCGGGTCTTGGTTACGTAAAGTTCTCACCAAAGATCACATCAAACCTCTTATTCATGATGTGATAGTGTTGCTTCACCAAATTAAAGGTTCAGAACAAGTTCTGCTCTATGAGGAGTGGATGTTTCATTTTATAGAGATAGTCTTGGAAGGGGGGCAACATATTGATTGGATGGAGATTATTGCTAGTTCCTTGAGGGACCAACTTAAACAAGCTCAGATCATTAAGAATGATTTCTTTATGTCTTCCTATTTGATATACTATCTGGCATGCACACAAGATTCTGTCATTCAACAAGCTCCTTGGAATGAAGATCTTTTAATTTATGAGTACTGTCCATTATTAAGAAAAGATAAAATTTTAGAAAATTACAGGAAGGTTCATGATGTTTTCCTGGGTAGATTATGTCAACAATTGGCAAGAGTCCCAAACCAAAGAGTTTCATTGGAGGCACAGAAACTTATTCAAGCCTATGGAAGTCTATTCATTCAGTTACCATGTTTCACCTACATCTGGGTTGGAGGCTTTGATGATGAACCTCTCAGGCTCCCAAGGTTTTCTTTTGACTATTTTATTTTGGCAAAAGTTTGCAGGCAACTATTCATGGTTATTAAAAATACCCTACCTGAAGAAAAATGGCCTTCTATTTTCCCAATCAAGATTAGCAACTTGACTTGTAATAATATGATGGACACTTCAGTGATAGGAAGCAACTTGCTGAGTTTTCATATGCAATTTTATGAATTAAGAATGGGTTTTGACAATAAGGGCTTCGCTAGACAGGTTCTAAGCCTAAATAATTATCCTTCACCTAGTTCACACCTTGAGGACCTATGGGAAGATCTCGGTGATGAGGAGGCAATCTGGAAAAGAGATCACTCCAGATTGTAATTCCACATATCAAAATATTGCAATTAAATTTTGATATTAAGGGTGTAGAAGAGGACAGTTCCGAAGCCACAGGTTCAGAGGTTAGCAATGTAGAAGTAGGAAGTCCCCCTAACATAGATTGGAACAAGAAAGAAGAAGATGATATAAAATTGAGGGCCTGAACCATTTTCAGGGTCATGGAAAACTGGTTAATAGAAAAGAAAAAGAAAGGAGCTAAGAACCCCCCACTTGAAAAGCATAGTGCGGGATCAGCCTTAAAAAATGTGAAACATGCCCCATCTAATGTATCTCATGTGGTTCCAAATGCAGGTAAAGTTATGTCCCCTAAGAAAAAGATAATTCTCAGCGGGCATCCTACTACACCAAGATCGAGGCCTAGAACAAGATCAGAAAGGTGTTGTCAAATGGCATCCTCGTGACCGGACTACCTGGATATCGTGATTAATGATGATGACATTTATTTTTCAATGGATCAACAGGAAAAGGTTCAAGAAATCCTTACCAGTGGCACGAATGTTCCTCAAGCTGAGAATACTCTTGTAAAAACTCCTGACAATCGGATGGTCACCGATTCAGTTCCTCCTTGGCTAACTGAGTCAGTGAATAAGAGAAAAAGTTATAAACCCATTTCACTTCCTGTGAAGGAGATCGTCACTAAATATGCTACCTGGACCCCCAAAGCAAAAAGAATGAAGAGTGACGCTAGGCTCTCTACCTATCCATCTACTGGAAAGATAACTGCAGAAATAGCCACTTTTAGGCCCAAAGAGGGAATTCAGGAACCGAAGGCTGAAGACTTCAAAATCATGAAAATGGAGCTTGGTGTTCTAAACAGGGATTCTAGGGATCACCTATTTAAATTCTCAGCTGATCACATGCTCGCGCAGTCACAAAAGATGGACTAGAGAAATGTGACTTGAAACAGTTGGTCTCTACCATGGCTGAATTTCTTTCCCCACTCGTTGGTGATGGAGTATTGCCACTAGCCTAGTCTTCCCAAGACTTTGATCTGAATTCAGTCGAAAGCCAAAGGTTAGTGAAATAGATGCAACAGGGGAGGGTTCTAATGGAGGTCGTGAAGTCTTGGATAAACAATGTTATAACTAAAAGGAGTGCTTTCATCCGCTAGTTTATATCTACTTGTCTAGATGGAGAAGGATTACTCGGTGAGGTTCAAACCCTGGTTCCAAGATGGGAAATGGAGGAAGAGAAATGCGCAGCGATCGTCATATAAATTCAAGAAATAGAAACCTATGGTGTGACTCAATTCTTGGCGAAGAATCTGATGAAACTAGTGGACCCCTATATGCTATTTATCCTGAAACAGAACTTCAGATGGAAAATTATGATGTTCAAGGCTGCGATCTCTCAATCCAAAGCAATCGAGAAAGAGGTGTTGGATATGCATGCAAATGCTCTTAAAGACATCAAAATAGTGAATCCCTCGAGTATTCTACAAATTGACAAAGGTAACAGAGATGTTGATACCATGGTCAAAGTCTTTACGAACACCATGAATGCTCTCAAGGAAAATGAAGCACCTACAGTTCAGGATTTCACTAGAATTGCAAATGTGGAATCTATGTTGTTTCTGAACAGAGGTCAGTTACCTAAGCAGGCGGAGAGGATTAGGGAGTTAAGGTGGGAAAATAATGTGACTCGGGTGAAGCTGACAGGTCTGAAGAATTTGTATTTCCAACCAGCCTGGGAGTTGGTGAATGTGTTTCAATCTTGGAAGCTCGTACAGACCACCCTGTCAGAAGGTACCGAAGGGAGTTAGTAGTTTTTGATGCAGCATTTCCCTTTCTTTATGTTTTAAATGACACGTTTTATAAAACTCTATTTTTAGTTATGTAACTGGTTTAAACAGTTTTTCTGGTGTCCGAGAGGCCTGGTTTTTCTAGGGGCTCTCTCGGACTTGAAACTATTAATGTTGGAGCATTGAACAGTAAAAGGGTTAGAAAATACAGATAGGAAATAGATAGTTTCTTTTTGGAAGTAGTAGTTAGTATAGTCTTTTAAAATTCTGAAATAGTGGATGACTGATTTTTTATTAGACTTTGATCGAATCTTATATGAATATATGAATGCATGGTATGGTTTAGATCTTTGATTCAAAATTTGGAATGTATTGATTGCTTTGAAAGTTGATACGTTTAAATCTGTGCACACATTATTTATATTCGGTCGCTTCTGGTTTCTTTCTAGCTCGTCTTTCTTGAATTATTTTATAGGTTGTTTGTTTTAGAAGCAGTTAATAGATCTCAGTTTTCTTCATAGTTAAATTTAATCTCGTGTTGATTCTATAAATCACCTCGATACCCAAGAGTATTCGAGTGGTCCTTCTACACTTTCCGGTCAAAGGTGTATGAATTTACTTTTTGTTAACAATTCATTGAATATTATACAAGGAAGTTGTACCTTAAAAATACAGAGGGAAGCAATTTCTTATGCTTACCCAAGTGTTGATGAATCATTTGTCTTCAGAAGTGTAGAGTTTTTATTCATTATTCATTTAAAAAGAGGAAGACAAATCTGTTTGTCAACAATTTCTTATCAGGTTGAGTTATGTTCCGGATTATCCAGAAATCTTGATTCAAAGTGGTTATGTGTTATTTAAAAGAAATCTAGTTCCAAACTAAGTTAGGAATTTCAATAACACTCACTTCTTGTGAATATCAATCTCCTCTCGCTAAGAGGGAGTGTTGAAATATAGCATCGAATTGATTGATATAATTATATTAATCTAATAGTCGATTATATATATATATATATATATATATATATATATATATATATATATATATATATATTAAGATCATTTGATATTTGTATATATTACTATGTAGTTAATATTAACAATCAATTATGAAGGGTCATGACCCTACGTAGTATAAGCCACATATGGTCATGGCTCTTCAAGACACGACTACTCAAAGGATATATATGCATATCGATGGCTAGTGAAAAGATCTATCACAACGGTAATCTATTTCAGTACAGCCTCATATATATTCTCTATAGGACGATCTTGATTTTACAACATTTGGGATAGTGGTGCAAGAAGGCACCCATGGAGCATTGCTAGTGGAAGTTTTATTTCATGGTTGGCGTTGACAAGTTGAAAAGGGAAAAGGATCATAGATTAAATCCTTGTGGGGTTACTTGGTGAAGACCCTATAGGCTAGAGAAGTAGCCTTGTGAGGATCCTAGGAGAGCATAGGGTCAAAAGAGCAAGACTTGTAGTTACACCAGGAAATTTCTAGTTGCGGTTTTGATATTTTCCAAATTAAAGATTATCTCATCCTATCGCCGAGTCTACCTCTACAGCAAGATTCTCTGAACAAGTAATGCACCGGGTAAAACAAATGAATTTTGTATCTAACTACAAAGATTTTTTCGGTGGCCTCAATTTGATGATAATGAGGAGAAAAAAATCTTGATTCTCTTCTGAATTCTAATACTCTTTACTAGCAAGGAATTGTCCTATACAAATTTGGGATGAATGGAATAAATTTTCTCTACAAACATACCTTCCCTTGAGTTAGCGGGAATCCATAATACTGCAGACTTGGATTTTCTTCGGACTGTAAATAGGCATAACAGTAACATCACCAATAAGCCACTGGTGATACCCAAAACTATACCTGTTTTCGTTGAAGACTTTTCTGCACAGGAGATTAATTTGGGTGGTTAGTGATGTAAAATGGTAAGTATTTTAACTTAGCAAAGGCAATATAAAACCAATTTTGGTTATTGAAAGGATCTCAAGACACAATTAAACTAAACTCGAAGCAGCAGCTAGGCCTAATATTTACGGGATCTATCGGCAACACATATTGTTGAGTTAGGATTCTCTCTCATACTTCATGCTAATAAATATGTCAACACATTCTTCTTCTATGTAATTTTATAGCATAAGAGAATAATAAAAATTAGGTTACAAGGAAATTGAAATGCATATTACTCGCTATTGGAAGTGATAACGGTGGGTGCTAGATCGGTGGTGGAGAAAGCAATGGAGGGGCAGGATTGAAGATCGCGTAAATATTTCTGAAAAGCTCAATAACTGCAGTACAAAACACATCAGCCTCATACGCGACCTCATCTATAATGGTAAAAGTAAGTGTATTTGTATCAAGTTTTCCGAAGAAGGAATAGTTTTTGAAGCGTATGATGCACTTCTCACTAAAACAATCACCACCTGTGGCATTTCCACACTTTAGGAGAGTATAGTTAACGACTTTTTGTGAATAGTTGAAGTATTACTCGGGAGTTGTACCTACATAACATTGGATCAGACCATATGTAAATTTTAAAGCGAGCAGAGAAACAGAATTGAAAATAGAAAAATAAGAACAAAAGAGAGACACAATTTTATAGTGGTTCGGCAACTGCCACATCCACTTTCAAGCAGGGAATCAGTCTATTATTAGTCACTGATACAATTCAATACAGTGCATGACTGCACACATTCATTTATACATTTACATACAGCTTTCAAGCAAAGAGTCATGAGAAGCTAAACAGACATGTGACTGTTGGGCTTCACATTCCCAACAATCTCCCACTTGAAGCCCAACTGGCACAACCATGCTCTGTAACATTCCCTGCATTTTTAATTCTTTACATCATAGTCAGGCCCATCGAAGATTTCAGTTTTGTGAAACTTTGTTCACAAAAACTTCGAATCAGTCTTCTCCAAAATAAATCAGATCTAATAACACTTAGCAACATAACATCTTCAACCTCAAAATTGAAAACAATCTCCTCTTTCCGCATGAAATCCATGTCATAATCATTAGTTAATGGATCGGATGAGATCTCCAAATCAATGTGCTCCTTATGCAAAGCCTCCATGTAAAATGTCACCTCTCCATCTTCCTCGGCTGCCACAATACTGTAGTTCCCATTGACATCACATGGTTTCTTACCACCACCATTATACTTGGCAACCTCAGAAAACATAAGCCTATCACTTGGCCCAATTCTCTCAGTAGCTTTACCTTCAATTCCAACCGCTTCATCTCATATGGATTCTTCAATTTCACATTTTTCCTCCTCAATTCCTAACTCGGTAAGAATTATATGGAGCTCAACCAATTCCATCTTCAGCTCTTCATTTCTTCTCTTTTCAGAAAACTCCCACTCTTTTACAACTTTCTCCTTTTCCTTCTCCATACAATAAATTCGCTCTCTAAGCATCAAAACCTCCTTTTTAATGATCATAATTTCTTTGTTAAGGCAATCCTCCTGATTCTTGGCCTCTTTGTTCTCTTCCATCTCTTTGCCAATTGTAGCCACAACTGCATCAAGAGTCGAGAAAGAAACAAACCTAGCTTCCTCCTCTGAATCTTTCTCTTTTGTCCATCCATCCCACCAATGGACATGACGTCTTGGCACCATCTCTACTTAATACTTCACCATGGCTCTGATACCAATTATAAATTTTAAAGCGAGTAGAGAAACAGAATTGGAAATAGAAAAATAAGAACAAAAGAAAGACAATTTTATAGTGGTTCGGCAACTGCCTACATCCACTCTCAAGCAGGGAATCAGTCTATTATTAGTCACTGATACAATTCAATACAGTGCATGACTGCACACATTCATTTATACATTTACATACAGCCTTCAAGCAAAGTGTCATGAGACGCTGAACAGACACGTGACTGATGGACTTCACATTCCCAACACCATAAACTCTGTCTGGATTTTGGCCGTAGGTAGAGGTATAGAAATAATTGGAGGATGATGCTGTATTGCTAGCAAGATTATCAAAAAGCATCTTCAAATTACTGTGGAATTTAGCGTTGGTGTGAATACTGGTGTCGCATCTTTGTGCCTGGTTGCGAAGAGTAAATAGAAATAGTACAACACATAATAACTATGGATATTTAGTATTGTAGGTGATCTGAATGTTGTCTTCCCTTTCAGATTTTTTTTCAGAAACCAGGCTTTTTAATGTTCCTCATGGGAATGTAATATTTCATTCATTTCTTCAATTCTTAAGATGGAGCAGAAGTCAGATATGAAACCATGCGAAGTTTAGTTTGTCCGCATATTTTCCTCAATTTTCAGGAAACCTAAAAGTCATTGGGGTATGCGTGTTTGGTAAAGTAGGGATGTGAGTCATAGCCTAATAACCCGTTCAACATGATTTGCGGGAGACAGGCTCAGACTTATTCAACGTAGAAAATTGAATAGTGATTTGCGGGAGACAAGCTCAGACTTAACCAATTCATCATTCTCAAATTCATTGAACTTTCGCATTGTAAGGTGTTCACGAAGAGTATTTTTCCACCTTTTTGAATCACTATGATGAGATTTTTGACAATTTACAACTAAATGACCATTAGCAAGAAATACACTACAGTGAAAAGGAAGACCCTAATAATCAAGAATATGGGACCATGGTATATCCTCAATCATCAACACAACCTCTTAAAGTAGATATTTAAAGGTCTTTCTTCTTTTCCCAATCATCTAAGAAAGATCATCTTTTAAAGGTAGAGAGAAAGGGGAGGTAGGAGGAAAAACCTCTAAGAGCTTAGAAGGTAGAGAGACAAAGCAACATCCATAGCCAAATCTTTATGCGTGTTGGTCACGATAGGCTTTGCAAGAAAAGTCACAACAGGACCATCATGACTCATAGAAGTAGCAACAACTTTTGAAACCAATTCATCATTCTCAAATTCATAGAACTTTCACATTATAAGGTGTTCATGAAGAGTATTTTTCCACCTTTTTGAATCACTATGATAAGATTTTTGACAATTTACAACTAAATGACCATTAGCAAGAAATACACTACAATGAAAAGGAAGACCCTAATAATCAAGAATATGGAACCATGGTATATCCCCAATCATCAACACAACCTCTTAAAGTATATATTTAAAGGTCACAATATCCAGAAGAATGTAAACAAAAGTAGAATGATGACTGATAAAAAAGAAGCACTAGCCATCAAAAATCTTGTACTGGATTCAAAGCAAAATGTAGCCCAAAAATAAATAGGTAGATTTGTAAATCTGAACCAAGTAGGAAAAACACAAATAGATTTAAAAGAGGGTTCAAGGAAGGGAACCAAAGCCTTAGAGAAAGTGAGTGCTTACCATAAAACCAACTACAACCTTCTAGAACCTAAGCCTTTCCATTTTAAGATTTAAAAATAACCACAAAATAGCCCCTTGGAAGAAAGATAATGTTCAATCCCATCATCAATCATCTTTCTTCAAGTCTCTAAAACTCATTTGCTCAAATTTGGAAGGAAAGTCCATAAACCATTGAACCTACAGATAAAAGTACCATGGGAGAAGTATTATTATTTCTTTGACACCTCTTATAAACAAATAATAGTATGGGTAGAAAAAGAAAAATGCAAGGTTTTAGCCCTATGAGAGAGATGAGCAAGAGAAGAAGAGGTTTTGCCACCAGAAGAACCGACAACCTTACCATAGGAAATAGATGTTGGGAAATAATTAGAACCATCCACAAGTAGAGAACTAGGCCCTAAAGGTGGAAAATAAGTCACTTAGGGATACCATAATTTGTTGTGTAGAAAACTAGCAAGCAATAAAATATAAGGTGGGAAAACAGTAGTGATTGTTGATGGAAAACTAGTAATGAGAAACAAACTAGAAGTAAATGGTGAACCTATAACCAATGGGCCAATAATAGACCATGGCCGAAGATTGTTAGATGGTAAACTAGTAGCAAAACCTCGAAGGGTTTCAGAGAGCGGTAAATCCATTTCAAATGAAACTACAAACATTATAGCTAAAATATACATATTTCTTAGAAATATAATCCTAATTTAATAAATAAAAATATAATTATTTATATAATAGTAAAATCAATTTCAAACCTAATTATTTATTATTATTTTAAGATTATGATTTTTATGTAATATTAATTATAACGTATCTTAGTAAGATAACTAAATAGAAATATTTATTGTGTGATGATTATGAAAAAGTTTAATTTTTTATGTAATTTAATTTAAATAGTGTGAATAAAATCCCTATAACATAGGGTTTGGGTCCAAGCTCAATTGCTGAGAGCTTCTTGTGTTAGAGCACGATGTCGGAAACTCTAGCCTTCCACTAGCCCACGTGGTACTAGAGGACGTGTTACAGGAGCATCAATGATCACGTTAAAAAGTTTATCTAGCATGCTACAGTTTATAAGGGATACTATACCTTATTCCATTAGTCTAAATAAAATATTCTTATAACATTCCTAATTGATTTAATCACCTATATTTTGACAAATAAAATATTATTAAAATTTAAATAGTTATATACAAAAATACTTTATTTAAAATATTATAAATAAATAAATAAGACTATTTAAATTAGCGATTTCTTTTTTAAATATAAATAAATCCAAGAAAACCTGAAAAATATATCCTTCCTACAAATTTAGTCTTATAACACCATTTTTTTAAACCAATTATAGTGTAGATAAATAATTGCTAGAATATATTAAATTCAAATATATAAATCACAAATTAAATGTTGCTCACAATGGATTTGTCATTTGTTGGTTAGGAGAGTTTGAATTTGAATTATCCTTAAGTGGGAATCTTGGAAACCTACTAGAATGGTACTGGAAGGGCATGTGAGGGATCACAAGTCATATGATACAGTATTAGTCCTTCTCCTGGAGGTGGATTAGGTGTGGGTGATGATTCTCATATCTTTTCAGATGCTTCCTTTTCTCCTAGTATACATTTTAAGAATGTGATGTCCTCTCCTGGGGACCCCTCCAAAGTTGTGTTAGATAATAAGTGTGAGGGTACCTTTCCTTTTGATGTTCTAATGGGTTAGGCCCAGGCTTCTAAGGTTGACCATAATCCAAAGTATATCATGTAGAAAAAAAAATTCCTCTATGGATTAGTCCTTTGTAGGAAAATTTATTGGTACTTGCCTAAATATTGAGTCTATTTTGGATTGGGTGGTGAGGAAATGACATAAGAAATATGATATTATGTGCTTTCCATGGAAATTGGTTTTCTCTCTTTCTCCTTTACATATGAAGAGGACTTGGTTGTTGCTCCTACAAATTGGTCTATGGATGTTGGGATGCTCTTCATTGGATTTTAAGTGTTGGACTCCATAGTTTTATCCTAGATATTGGTCATACAATGTAGTCCCTATTTGGGTTAGACTCCTTGCCCCACCCCCCTGGCCCCCCACCCACATCGCCTTGAATTTAGGGATGAAGAAATTTTTAGGGGTCTTATGGCTTTCTTTGGAGTTCTATTATCAGCTTACTATATGACTTCTTTATAAAGGAAATTGGTTTATACTTGTATTTGTGTGAACATAAAGGAATGATCAAAACCACCTTTTGAGATTAACACAAATTTAAAACTTTTATAATGTTTTCATGCAACAAACCTTGAATATATTTATTTTGCTTGTTTTCACTGTAAAAATATCAGTGACTACGATAGAAATTTTCCTTTAAAGGTTGAGAATATTCCTAAAAAGGTGACCTGGCTATTCCTGTTATGAATCTAGAGGCTCCTCCTATTGTCCCTATGGATTCTCTTGATAAATCTATCAATATCTTGATCGATAGCCCTTTGGATATGACTAGTGATCGGTTGAAAAAATTTCATCCTTTTAATTCATCATGTTTGGTTGATTATCCTAAATTGGATGTTCTTGTGAAATAATCTCTCTTTCATGGACTCTTAGGGGTTATGGATGATGATGCCCCTTTCACTATACTCAAATCAAAGCATAGGAGGAAGGCCTCTATTATTTCCAACTTTGTTGGAGTGATGGCCTAAAAGTGACAAAGAACTTATTGTGGATTTTATGTCAAGGTTCATGGAAGACCGACTATGCTTCACAGTCATGATGAGAAAAGTAAGTCTGATATAGAAAAGGGAACTTAGCAAATTGCCCTTGGGATTGGCCATATTGGCACACCTTATATTTATAAATGAATATCATCTCATGGAATCTTAGGGAGCTTATTAATGTTGGAAAGTGGCTAACATATGAGCACATGGATGTTGTCATTATTGGCAACACTTAGCCCTCAAGTCATCACAAAGAATTCTGATACTATTTTGGTAATCAATGACATGAAAAATGCCTATGTTCACAATCAGATCTTGGCATAAAGTCTAATTACTTTGGTTAGAGATTTGGTACAGACAAAGTTAAGCTATACAAACTTATATTTGGTAGACAAATGTATGGAGGATACTCAGGAAAGATCACAAGAATTTTGGATGACGAATGGCATAGATATAATTCTCTGAGTGCATGCAGAGACAGGAAACATTGCAAAAGGGAAAGCAAAGAAGTCTAATTTTTGGCTGACTTATGTTATGATATTTTGTATTTTTTGAGGGTCCAATGATATTGTAAAGTGGAAAAATCTGCATATTTTAATTTGTATTTTGTAAATGTCTAAGGACATTACAGAAGGCTAACCCTAGGGATTATACTCTTAATTGTGTATAAGTATGTGATGATATTTTGTATTTGAAAAATGAGACAGAATATGTGAATATGATCAGCAAAGAGAAGGATGAGTAGAGAGTGAGAATAAAGATTGCACGATATGCAGAAGTGAAGTTCTCATATATTTATTATATTATATTTTGTAATAATGTTCAGGAAGTCCAATTATGTACATGTAGTGTGCATACCTTTTGTATATGCCTACGAAGGTTTATTAGTCCTCTAACAAGGACCAAGTCCTATTATAATACCCAGCTCCTAATAGGGCTTGGACTCCTAACAGGGTCATAATACTTATAGTACATATATTTGAGGGTGTCATCCCCACTGGGATTTTCCCTTGGCCAGGGTTTCCTTGAAAACAAATTATGGTGTTATGAGTACTCTTGTGTGTGTACTTATTGTGGATTATTAGATTAACTTTGTTATTTGTTAATTGGTTAAGAAAGAATATAAACTATTGTGATACTGATTCACCACCCCTCTCAGTATCACTTAATCCTAACAATTGGTATCAGAGCATCAGGCCCTTGGAAGAAAAGCCTAATAGGTTAAGGTCAAGCTCCATATAAATTTTAGTAGTTTAAAGAAGAACTATGAAGCACCATTGGAAGATATTGATCACCTCTAATACCTCCATATGAAGCTCATAAGAGCTACTACTTAGGATACTAATTAAATGATTTAACTTTAAAACAACGGTGGTGAAAAAAATGAAAACCAAAAAAGAAGAGACCTGGTACTAGAAAAGGATAGAGAAAATAGGCTAAGAAGATTAATCTATGAATATAAATTTTTAAGTCCTTTTATCCAAAATGTGCACATCTCTGAAGACTATTATTGGCCTAGAGATGGTCGATAATAATTTCTTATAAACTCCTCTAAACAAGGTTCTAGATGATGGTTAGAAAAGAGGGTAAGTGCAACAAGATGGTGGACAGTTTAGTGGCCACATCTAAAAAAATGAAATTTTTCATAAACCGTACGGGTTATAAAAAATTCAAAATCATGCTAGGCTTAGTTTTACCAAGCCTAGCCAAAAATATTACAAAATTCCAATAGAACCTCAAAACTCATATGGGTTTTGAGGAATATTATATTCCTCAAAACCCACGGCTTTGGACCACTTCCAACACCATAAACGAAGGAATAGTCAATTGAGGAAGCCATTTTTCTCCAAAATGCGAGCGTGTTTTTGTTTTATATATATATTTCATCTATTGGCAATAATGGCACCTCATTGAAAGGTAATATTTTAGTGTTTCAAATGTTTTTATTTTTATTTTATTTGAAGTAGGGTTTTTTAATTGATTTATGTTTTGTTTTTAAATTTTGATGTTAGATTCTACAAAAACTTCCCCAAAATGAAAAAGGAAACAAAAACTTCATGCGTAAGCAACAAAAGAAAATATTGAACATGAGCAACAACCACAACCACAAAATCCTCCTCCACAACCATTGCTACCTGTAAACCATCTAGGTCCTCCATTAGATCACGTAGATATCACACAAGATGATCTCATAAAATTCCTTACACAAAATAGTGTCCAAGTTTCTATATTGGTCAATAGGTTGAGGTCCTCTAGTCTTAACCACCACTCAACCCTCGCTTCGATGCTATAAAGAATGGCCAATAGGGAAAATGAGATTTCTAGAGAGGTTACCAAATGAGGTTCATGGAGGGATAGGTGTTGATCCTTTTATGTGGATGGCTTGTCATATGATGAAGTAAAAAAGGTCATTCTTAAAACTGATATATGTGCTCTTTTACCTATCCTAGTACTAGTAACACCCTAGAACTAAATATGACTCAGTTTCCTATACATTGGTGTGTTCACAATAGAATGAAAGAATCTTTTTGGGATAGGTAGTATATCATCTTTGACCAAGAAACCTATAATAATTGGGAGGTGCCTCTATATTTTTTGAGAAAGCTATATTGTGAGTTTATCCTAGGCAAGAAGCCGAATTACTTTAACATTCGGTAGTTCCAAGGTAGAGGGAGAGACTCTACCAATGATAGACCTGGGGGCCGTAGAGTGGTACAACCACAACATAGGAGGCCTCTAGCTAAAAAAACCATGGTTCATAATGCAGTCCCAATAGTTGTGAAGGAGTCCATAGATTTATAGACCCTTCATGTAGCCACATCATTGAATGATGTCATCATTAAGCATGGAACATAGTTTTTCAGATCAGAGGGTGGATCAGCACCTGTGCCATCTCCATCATCATTATATGCACCATTTGCATAATCACCTACACTACCTCCATCATTATCAGATGCACCATTTGGATCAACCCAACCCATTGCGCATATGTGCCCCAATTGTCAGGATATATATGTTGGGGTAGATACTGACGCAAATAAGGATGGCTCGGTATCTCATTCATGTACACATTGAGAGAGAGAGAGGAAATAAGAATATTCATGCATGTATATAGATATATATACATCTCTCTCTCTCTCTCTCTCTCTATATATATATATATATATATATATACACACACACACACACACACACAAATGTGTGTTCTATTACACATTTATAAGTAATTTTTTTAGTGTCTTCATAACCCGTACGGGTTATGTAGAACTTGAAATTGTGGTTTTTGGTTTTCAAAATTCGAGCAGGTTATTTTGTACACCATAACTCATATGGGTTATTGCTTGGTAAAAGGTTTGGAGTACGACCCTAAGGCTTGAAAGCCCATTTTCCCTCCAATTTTGTCCATTTACACATTTTTTTTCTTTTCTCAACATGATTTTTCAACTTCATCATCATCAGATTTACAAATGATCAAGTGGGTATCTCTAAAATTACTACCATCATCTCACACATCTTCTAATCTTTCTAACCATATAAATTTTTCTATTTTTGAAAAACATTAGCATAGTAAACTTTAATTTTCTTTACCAGTGTCTTTATAGTCCTCACAGACATATGTCTACCATTTTTTTAATAACTTTTGATCTACTTGACCAAATTCAAAACAAATTACATATTACTTTTCTACACTAGATTCTAAACACTTTTTTAAAAAATTGCAATTTGGATTATTTTGATGCAAGTTGTGCCCAGCGCATGAACATGCACCAGATTTTCAGGATGAGGTCACTTCAAAAAATCATAAAAAATAAGATACTCAATAGAAAATTACAAAAAAATACACAGCTTATAAATCTCACTCTTACCTATCATCCTACCAAAGGATTATTCAAAATACTAAATTTAACTATAGACTTTGTGAAGCGCGCAGAAATAGATATGTTATATTTTAAAAAAACTTTAGTAGTTTTGAAACTAGATTTAGAGTATTACAATTCTTATTTTTTACACAACTCCTAGTTTTGAGTGCAAGACCCTCAAATCTCTCTATGAAATTAAAGTTTCCCTAATTTCAGTAAAAAATAGTGGCCACTTATACCCCCATTTTTGTTCACCATCTTGGTGTGCTTACCCAAGAAGCTAAATTAAAATTAAAGTCATTTAAAGATTGCTTGAGCAACTTTTGCTCCTATATTGCCTAAATCCTACCCAAGGAATCTCTCTTCAAAGAGAACATCCATAAGTCATTATTATCAACCATCCAGACCAAGGAGCAATGTTGGAGGTTCCTTGAGATAATGCAGAGCTAGATGATCAAATTCTAAAGCTCTAGATAATTATTGACTCGTCTACTGATAAAGGAAAATTATTAATTATCTTACCTTATATTTGTCTCTCTAACCACTAGACTTCTACATTATCCACCATACTAGAATAGATGGTTTCCTTATCTACTCCATCCACACTTTCATTGGCTAATAGATCAGCAATCTGGTTACCTTCTCTCTCTCTCTCTATATATATATATATGATTGGTCGTATAATGGGGGATAGTGGATAGAATATCCATTATTTTTGTACCAAACCATTAAGGAACTAATTTGGAGTTGCTCCTCTTCTTACCACATTAATAACTAAAGTTGTGTCTCCTTCAATTTCTATGTGGTCTATTTTGAGCCTTTTACATAACGTTAAGCCTTCTAATAGAGCATAAAGTTCTACATAATTGTTAGATTCTTTCCCTAGGTATGATGATTTACTAGCTATCTTCCTACCATACCATTTAAAGATACAACATCCACCACCTTCTTCCCTTGGATTACCCCTAGAAGCACCATCAAAATTAAGTTTGAACCATTCAACCATGGGTAATTTCCATACAAAACAAGCTCTTATGTCCACTGCTTTCTCTTTTTTTCTTTATTGCAACCAGTGAAAGGTGGGATCTTTAATCCATGCCATTTTTTATAGATAAAATTGCATGCATGGGATAAAATCATATCCCTTCTCCCAAGCATATTTTGGCTATTAATCATTTCTACAATACAAGCTTCCACCTTAATTTGGAATTGAACTACATCTAACAATATATCCTTAAAAATATAAGTCTATTTCTTTCGTTCCATAACTCCCAGATTAATATTGAAGGAGTTATACTCCAAATTTTACTATACAAATCATTACACTTGACCCTTGGCCAACTCTTGAGAATCCCTACAATGTCATTTTATAGGGTAGATTGCCAATTTAATTTCTCAACCAACCATCTCCAACATTTATTAGAGTAATAACAGCCCACCAATGAGTGGTCCATATCTTCATAATCCTTTTCACAAAAGGGGCATCTCGATGGGTCATTAAAACCTATTTTGGTAAACCAATCTATGGTAAGAATTCTCTTCTACAGAGCCACCCAAGTAAACATCCCTACCTTAGGCATACAATCTTTGTGCCAACATAGGTCAACTAGAAGATCCATTCTCCTTGAGTTAATCTTTTGGATAAGTTCATATCCCTCTTTAGTACTATATTTCCCATTTGTGTTAGCCCAAATGACTATGTCTTCCCCTTTTCAAGGGGTTATAATTCTATTTTTTAAGGTATCTCGAAGTAGGTCTAAAAATCTCCTTGGAAGATTCAAATGATCCAAGGATTTCTATTTCCACCCCATCTTTAGGTCATCATTTGAGAATTCAATATAATCCTTAATGTGACACCCCATTAAGGATGCTTCTTGGTCAATTGATCTATCATCTACTAGCACAGTCCTTGGAGGAGGGTAAGCACCCCATAAATCATCCCAAAAAAGGGCATTACCTCCCTCCTTAACATCCCAAGATAATCCATTCAGAATGACATCTCTACATTCACTTATGAAATTCCATACTCTTGAGCCTTTCAGAAGGGAATGATGCCTACAAATTCTAAGGTTATCATAACCATCTAAATATTTGAATCTCAAAATCAGAACCTATTTGGCCTTTGGAGTCTTAATCATATTCCAAACTAGTTTGGCTCCTAAGGCTTTGTTTTGGTACGAGATGTCCCTAATACTTAGCCCCCCATTCACTTTACTCTTACAAATAGTATCCCAAGAAATCAATCCATTATGGGTTTATCGCCAGAGCCTTGCCAAAAGAAGTCTCTAAACTTCTTCATAATTTTATCCTTAATACCTTTTAGAAGCCTGAAGCACATTATTTGGTAAATGGGTAAAGCAAAAATAACTGATTTAATCATTAGTACCCTTCTTGCACTAGAAATCCATTTCCCTTTCCAAGAATTAGTTTTTTGGTCAATGTTGCTAATTAATTTGTTCTATAAATTTATTGATCTAATCCCTTTATCAAATGGTAACCCCAATTATCTACAAGGGAGTGCCAATTTTGAAATTTAAAATTCTACATATAGCGGCTTCATACTCTCTTTTTGAATTAAAGAAAAAAAATATTTGACTTATATTTATTAATGCATTGACCAGAGGCTTCAATATAAGATTCTAGAATATTGTGAAAGGAGCTATCCTCTCTGATACTTGCTTCACCAAAATTTAGGGTATCGTCTACAAATTGTTGGTGAGTACATGGGTCTAATTCCAATGTAATTTTAATTTCCTTCACTTTTCCTTACTCCCTAGTCTTAGTTATTTATCTTGCCATAGCTTCGGCCATAATAATAAAAAGAAAGGGTGACAGGGATCACCTTGCCTCAAACCTTGGGAGGTTTTGAAAAATCCTATTGGAGAACAATTAACCAAAACCGACATATATGGTCCAAAAATGTATTCAAAATTAATCTGTCTTATTGAGAATCCAAAAGCTTCCAGACATTTACATAAAACTTTCTAGTCTACTTTACCATAACCTTTCTAGATATCTAACTTGATTAGCATACTTGGTTCCTTGTTGTATTAAACTAAATGAATAGCTTCTTGTGCTATGATTACTCCTTCCAAGATGGTTCTACCTAGAACAAAACATGTCTATTATTCAAAAATGAGTACCGGAAGAAGAAGCTTTATTCTGTTAGCAAGGGTTTTAGTTAAGAGTTTATATAAAGTATTACAACGAGCAATCGGTCTGAAGTTGTCAAAACTCTCTGGATTAGGTTTCTTTGGGATTACGGCAAGGAAAGTGTTATTGATTTTAGTTAATAATTTTCTAGAATTTCTCATACCTTCAAGAGCACCAACTATCTCTGAGCCAATAAAGGACCAACATTTCTGATTGAATGTCAAGATGACATGGCGACATTGTGAAGATATCCCAAGTGAAGTGAAGATTATCCTTGATCAAGAAAGACTCCAAAGCACTGAAGGAATCATAAAAAGATGACTGGATCTGTTTTGGTTGTGGCTTCTTTGCCCTTGCTTGGCTTTAAGCCTGCTTCTTGTTTGATCTGCTCAGTTCTGTTTTCTTTCTGTTGATCGTTCTTCTTTTTCGACTATGGGTTTCAGGCACCCTATAAAACTTGTTTTACTTAATCAAAAACATTTCTGATTGAATAATACTGGAAAAACATCAGGCCTATGGGATTTATCAGGGTGTAGGTCCTTGAGAGAATATTCTACTTCCTCTATATAAAAATTTTCATTTAGACCTTTGTTTTGACACTCCATGATGATATGTGGAATATGACATAATATCTTGTGTTGAGCTATTACATTTGAGCCTTCCATGTCATTGAGGATTTTCTCAAAGTAATCCACTTCCTCTAAAGCTATTAAATTAGGGTCTTTTAACACTCCCCTATTATTTTTCCTAATTTTTAATATTCTATTGACTGATCTTCTAGATTTGGCATTGTTGTGAAAAAATTTAATGTTTTTCTCTCCTTTAGCTAAACATATTTTTCTCGATCTTTGCTTCTAGAAAATCTCCTCTAGCTAGAATTTCCTCATATTCCTACATAAGAACCTTCTCCTCCTCAAAGGTCATCAAATTCATACCCTTATCCAACACTTCCTCATTTAAGATTGTTAACTTTTTTCTACATCCAGTTTCTTCTCAAAAATATTTCCAAAGTTGAAATGATTCCAATTTAGCAGATTTATTTTTATTAATTTTAGCTTAGACATAACTTTATATGTTTTGGGTCCCTCAAAGCTGGCCTCCTTCCACCACTTTTCAATATTATTTAAACATTCTTCCTCCAAAATATACATCTTTTCAAATTTAAAAGGATTTATCTTGGGGAGGTTGATCTCCATAAGGGCTAGTTCTACAAGGAAATTATCAGAACCTGAAAAGGGACAATGCTAGCTTTCATATCAAATTCAAAGTTTACTAAATCTCTTAAAAAGAAGAATCTATCCAATTTTTCTACTATCATACTTATATCTAGTGTTCTTTTGGACCAATTAAAGCCTCCATCACCAGTTCTTACTTCCAAAGCATTAAGTTTTTCAACCCATGTTTTAAATTCTCTCATAGTCTGAGTTGGTTTCTTGGATCCTCCTACTTTGTTCGCTTCACATAAAGTCTCCTCCCATAATAATTGACTCATTAGGGTGTTCTATTATGAAGTTACTTATCTCTTTCCAAACCTCTCTCTTCCCATGAAGGATCTTTGGTTTGTAAACATTGATCAACAAGAAGTTGAGGTTACTTTTTGTACTTCTTACCCTACCACTAATCCAATTTCTTCTTGATTCTAAAGGTTCGAAGTTGCAATACCTAGGATTCCAAATAACTCCTACACCCCCCGAGGCCCCTATTGATGGAGATCCTATGACCTCCCATCCTCCTAACTTCCTATTTAAAGATAGATAGGCATCCTCATCTAATTTAGTTTCCTGAAGAATAATCACTTCTAAATCAAAAAGAGATAAATGCCTTTAGATAAGGCATTTTTTGTTAGGGGCATTTAAACCCCTAACATTCCACGTTATGATTTTCATGGTTGAGTGGGAAGGAAATTTCCCTTCCCTACATCTAATAGTTCAGTGATTTTGATTTGACATATAGCCTAACCTTCCTTCTCTCTAAGCTTTTTATGAGATTCCCTACCTCTTGACTTAGGAACTATAGAACAGTCTGGTAAGACTTTACCCAACATTTTAGTTTTGAGTCCAAGGTTACCACAGGGAGGAGAAAGTTTATGCATCATATTTTCCTTATTCAGATCTTCTTTCTCTCTTTCCAAGGCTTCAAGAATCTTTGAAAGGATATCTAGGTTCTGCCCTTGTTCTGAGCCATCTACAGCATCAAGGTGAAAGTCAAGCCCGAAGAAATAATTAATTTCATCAATCTCCTTTTTATCCTAAAGGTTAAAGTGCAAGGGAGAATTATTCCCTGTATATACTTCATTACCCTCATTACTTAGATAACTCCTAAGAGATTGGTTCCTTCGGGGATAATACTTTAAGAAGATTTCTTCTCTAATAGTTGACAACTCATCCTGATCCCATCCCACCCTCCTATCCATAGATTCAACTTCCTTAAGGAACCTTTCCTCATCTAATGTTCCCTCCTTAATATTACTAAGTTCCTTTTCTACAAATTCTTTCACTACCTCAGCTTGGTCCTTAACCAATTCCGAAGAATTTTTATATTCATCTATGCCAATATCATCTAATCTTTCTACATTAGGGGAGTTTATAGAGGATATTAAGTCAATAAATCTCAAATCATTGGAAATCATATCATGTTCCATCTGATAATGATCTTCTTCCAATGGAATATGAGAAGAGCCAAGGTCTTCTTTCTTCTTATTACTAGAGGTTGTTTGTTCATCTGCAAAATTGAATAGTCATTTGTCCAGAGCATCTTTCTAATCTCATTTGTTCTTTCCGAAATCAAAGTAAAGTGGATAGCTTGATCAAAAAGGGGAACATGCGGGATATTTGTATCCTCACTCTAGGCCAAGGGAGAGGAGATCAGGGTACCTTATGTAGAGTTTGAAGGGATGTCAATTAAAAAACCACTTCCATTCTCCTTGAGTGAGATAGTGATATCACTAGAGCTTTTATTCCTAGTCGGCATTGGATTGCTAATTATTGGGGAGTCCTTTTTTACTACTACTATTTCTGATAAGAGGACAGGATTTACCTTAAAAAAAGATCTACTCTTAATAACAATAGGTTGCGAATGCAAGATGTCGAATGCCAAAAAATATATGGAGGCAACTCTGATGGAGTATGCCTAGTTCCTTGTTGCTTTGTGTTTTCTTTTTTTTTCTGTGTTTCGGTTGCTAGGTGTTGGTTTCTATTTATTGGTTTTAGATTGGTTTTGTCATTGGGTTCAGGTCTGCTAGTGGGCTAGTTTTTTGGCCCTGTCTCTTTTTGGTGGGTTTAATGTCTTATCTTTTGTAACTACCTTGTATGGGGGTTCAGGTCCCCCCCAAAACCTATTTTTACCAGTATTCAAAAATAATAGGTTTCAACGATTTAATAGTGATATCCATTTTAACTATAATTATGATGTATGAATGGGGATGAGCAGTATCTATATAGAACTCACAAAGGAACCTATCATATTACCTATTCTCTGTAGTATAAATTTATTAGTACATTCTATGGGAAGATCTTTAAGTAGCACTGCTCTAGCTACTAAAAAATTTTCCATTTGGTTAGGGTTAAAAGCAAGGGACCAATCAAAAACAAAAAAATCTTAACCATAATAACTAGGGCATCCGTTCTTTAATTTTTTTTTCTTTTAGTTCTCTATTATTACAATTAATAAGAATAAATTCATAAAGGAGCAGAGCTACACCTACTTGGTTGGGAAATTTCTTTTTGAACCAATGAGTAATTTTTTCAAAAGGAATTCCATAACCATTCCAATGAAAAAAGACTTTGTATTCCTTACACAACTCCTAAGTCCTCTTGATCATACCATCATCAACTTCCAAAATGAGGGCATCCTTATTAGCTTGATTAAAAGGGGTCTCTAGTTTCTGAAGAGTCCTAAGAGTATTCATATGATGAGGAGGAGAATAAGGGCCTGATTTTGGGGTAAAATCAGTCTTCTTAAGGTCTGTAAGGGCTTCTTTCTCCTTCAAAGGAAGCTGAGTTGAATTATGCCTACGATGCAAAGGAGAATAAGGAGTAACACGAGGATATTTAATCAGAGAATCAAGTCTAGATTTATCCATGACCTTCTCCTTAGATTGGAGAGGAGAGAAATAATTTTCTAAAGGCATTGTCAAATGTCCTTTCTTATTAGAGAAAGTCTTCAGTTTTAACCCCACAGATCCTGACTATAAGCCTACTCTCTTGGATTTCTTAGAGGCTACCAAAGTCCACTAATCATCATTCAAAGAAGCCATACCTAGATAGGAGAGTTGAGAGGATTTGATATTCGCTCTAGGGAATGGGCGGCCCCCAAACCTACCCCTTCCTTTTTTTGAAGACGGAGTAACTTTGGAGTTTTTATCAGGATAGTGCCAGGTGGAAAGAGGCTTTCATGCCAGGGGAAAATGATTCCACTCATAGCGAGTTTCAGAAAAGACCATCCATTGTTTCTCTAAGCTTTCCACACTAAAAAGTTTGTGCAAAAATGTAGAAGAAAAAGAAGAGCAGAGCGCCATTTTTTTAACATATCAATATTGGATTTAAAGACCATCTTTAATAATAAAATAATAAAATAAAATATCTTACTAAAAGAAATAATAATAATTTAGCATAGATTTTTCTTTTATATACATTCTTTTGCAATTAATAATATTAAAATATTTTAAATTGTTTATCATATTTTTCTTAAAAAACTAATATAAATATAAATAGTTGATATTAATTCTATAATATTACATCCTTTTGGTTAATCTCAAATTGAACTATTGATTTAAAAAATTAAATAGTCCACTTCATATAAAATAACCCTAGTCATAATGAAAATAAATACAAACATTATAATTTCACATTTTATGCTTCAAGTAAGATCTAGGTCAATTTTTTCCTTATTAAGATACTTCTAATTGTTTTGTAGTGCTTGTCCCTCAAAGATGGTCTCCTTCTACCACTTTTCAATATTATTTAAATATTCTTCCTCCAAAAGCCCCATCTTTTCAAATGTAAAAGAATATATCTTGGGGAGGTTGATCTCCATAAGGGCTAGTTCTACAGGGAAATGATCAAAACTTGAAAAGGGAAAGATTTTAGCTTTAATATCAAAGTCAAAGTTTACTAAATCTCCTAAAAAGAAGAATCTATCCAACTTTTCTACTAGCATACTTATATCTAGTGTTTTGTTGGACCAAGTAAAGCCTCCATCACCAATTCTGACTTCCAAAGCATTAAGGTTTTCGACTCATGTTTTAAATTCTCTAATAGTCTGAGTTGGTTTCTTGGATCCTCCTACTTTGTTCGCTTCACATAAAGTCTCCTCCCATAATAATTGACTCATTAGGGTGTTCTATTATGAAGTTACTTATCTCTTTCCAAACATCTCTCTTCTCATTAAGGATCTTTGGTCCATAAACATTGATCAAAAAGAAGTTGAGGTTACTTTTTATACTTCTTACCCTACCACTGATCCAATTTTTTCTTGCTTCTAAAGGTTCAAAGTTTCAATACCTAGGATTCTAAATAACTCCTAAACCCACCAAGGCCCTTGCTAATAGAGAGCCTATGACCTCCCATCCTCCTAACTTCCTATTTAAAGATAGATAGGCATCCTCATCTAATTTAGTTTCCTGGATAATAATCACTTCTGAATCAAAAAGAGATAAATACATTTTGATCAGGGATTTTTTGTTAGGGGCGTTTAGACCCCTAACATTCCACGTTATGATTTTCATGGCTGAGTGGGAAGGAACTTCCCCTTCCTTGCATCTAATAGTTCAGTGATTTTTATTTGACCTATAGCCTGACCTTCATTCTCCCTTAGATCTTTATGAGATTTCCTACCTCTTGACTTAGGAACTATAGCACAGTCTGGTAAGACTTTATCCAACATTTTATTTTTGAGTACAAGGTTACCACAAAGAGGAGTAAGTTTATGCATCATATTTTCCTTATTCAAATATTCTTCCTCTCTTTCCAAGACTTTGAGAATCTTTGGAAGGATAGCCAGGTTTTGCTTTTGTTCTGAGCCATCTGCAACATCAGGGTGAAAGTCAAGCCCAAAGAAATCATTAATTTCATCAATCTCCTCTTTCTCCTGAAGGTTAAAATGAAAGGGAGAATTATTCCCCATATATACTTCATTACCCTCAATACCTATATAACTCCTAATAGATTGATTCCTTCAGGGATAATCCTTTGAGCAAATTTCTTCTCTACCAGTTGACAACTCATCTTGAGCCCATCCCACCCTCCTATCCATAGAATCAACTTCCTTAAGGAACCTTTCCCCATTTGATGTTCCTTCCTTTATATTACTAAGTTCCTTTTCTACAATTCTTTCACTACCTCAGCTTGGTCCTTAACCAAATCCAAAGAATTTTTATATTCATCTATCCTAATATCATCTAATCTTTCTACATTATGGGAGTTTATAAAGGATATTGAGTCAATAAATCTCAAATCATTGGAAATCCTATCATGTTCCATCTGATTATGATTTTCTTCCAATGGAATATGAGAAGAGCCAAGGTCTTTTTTCTGCTTATTTCTAGAGGTGGTTTATTCATCCACAAAATTGCATATTCCTTTGTCTAGAGCATCTTTTATAATCTCAGTTATTCTTTCTAAAATCAAAGTAAAGTGGATAGCTTTATCAAAAAGGGGAACATACGGGATATTTGTATCCTCACTCTGGGCCAAGGGACAAGAGATCAGGGTACCTACTCCAAAGTTTGAAGGGATATCAATTAAAAAACCACCTCCATTCTCCTTGAGTGAGATAGTGATGTAACTAGAGATTTTATTCCTAGTCGGCACTGGATTGCTAATTACTGGGGAGTCCTTTTTTACTTCTACTATTTTCGATAGGAGGACAGGATTTACCCTAAAAAAACAAGATCACTCTTAATAACAATAGGTTTTAGTGATTTAATAGAGATATCCATTTTAACTATAATAATGATGTCTAAATGGGGATGAGAAGTATCTATAGAACTCACAAAGGAACCTATCATATTACCTATTCTCCTTAGGATAACTTTATTAGTTCATTCTATGGGAAGATCTTTAAGTAGCACTGCTCTAGCTACTAAAAAATCTTCCATTTGGTTAGGGTTAAAAGTAGGGGACCAATCAAAAATAAAAAAAATTGAACCATAATAACTAGGACATCCATTCTTTAAAAAAAATTCTTTCAATTCTCTATTATTACAGTTAATAAGAATAAATTCATCAGGGAGCAGAGATACACCTACCTGGTTGGGGAATTTCTTTTTGAACCAATGAGTAATTTTTTCAGAAGGAATTCCATAACCATTCCAACAAACAAAGACTGTGTATTCCTTACACAACTCCTGAGTCATCTCGATCATACCATCATCAACTTCCAAAATTAGGGCATCCTTATTAGCTCGATTAAAAGGGGTCTCTAGTTTCTGAAGAGTCATAAGAGTATTCCTATGATGAGGAGGGGAATAAGGGCTTGATTTTGGGGTAACATTGGTCTTCTAAAGCTCTATAATGGCTTCTTTCTCCTTGAAAGTAAGGTGAGCTGAATTATTCCTATGATGCAGAGGAGAATAAAGAGAAACACAAGGGGATTTAATCAAAGAATCAAGTCTAGATTTATCCTTGACCTTCTCCTTAGATTGGAGAGGAGAGAAATAATTTACTAAAGGCATTGTCAAATGTCCTTCTTATTAGAGAAAATCTTCGGTTTAAACCCCACAAATCCTGATTGTAAGCCTACTCTCTTGGATTTCTTAGAGGCTACCAAATTCCACTAATCATCATTCAAAGAAGCCATACCTAGATACGGGAGCTGAGAGGATTTGATATTCACTCTAGGGAATTGGCGGCCCCCAAACCTACCCCTTTCTTTCCAAAAAGACGGAGTAACTTCAAAGTTATTATCAGGATAGCGCCAGGTGGAAAGAGGCCTTTGTGCCTGGGGCAGAGGATTCTGCGCATAGCGAGTTGCAGAAAAGACCATCCATTATTTTGTAAATTGTCTAGACTAAAAAAATTATGCGAAAATGGAGATGAAAAAGAAGAGAAGAGTGTCATTTTTTTAACATATCAATATTGGATTTAAAGACCATCATTAATAATAAAATAATAGAATAAAATATCTTACTAAAAGAAATAATAATAATTTAACATAGATTTTTCTTTTATATATATTCTTTTGCAATTAATAATATTAAAATATTTTAAAAAAATTTATCATATTTTTCTTTAAAAATTAATATAAATATAAATAGTTGATATTAACTCTATAATCTTTATGCTTGTAGTTAATTTTAAATTGAAAAACTGATTGCAAAAAGTATATAGTCCACTTCATATAAAAATACCCTAGTCATAATGAAAATAAATACAGACATTATAATTTCACATTTTATACTTCAAGTAAGATCCAGGTCAATTTTTTTCTTATTGAGATACTTCTAATTGTTTTGTAGTGCTTATATAAGAAAAATTGAATACAATAGATTTAATATAAACATAAATAAAAATCAATACACATTTCAACTCCATCCACATTTTATACTAATAATGTCTAGATTAAATGTATTATTCTAAAGCTATCTTCAATCCTCGTTAAGATAAAACAAATACAAATTGAATTGCTTTTAGTCAACTTCAACCATCCAAATTCTACTGCCAGTTTCTACGTTCTACGTTGAATTAAATCTGAGCCTATTTTTTTCCCATAAATTCTGTTGAACAGGTTCATAGGCTAAGACTCACAGCCCTACCTTACCAAACATGCATACTTTTCAGTCCAAGGACTTTTATTTTTCTGAAAATTGAAGTAAATTTGGTGGCGGCCGTTAAGTTCTATTCAAAATGTATCTAAACAAAAAAAAGTCAAATGTTTTTTATTCAGATATGCAAAAATATAATGATTTTTTTTCAAATTTTTTTTTTTTTTAAATTATAAAATGTGTAAAATATGAAGAACAGATGCTAAAAATTTCTAAAAATCTGTTGTGTTTTCTATTTTTTGAAATTTGATCAAAAGTACATTTTAGATAGAGCTTAGCGGAGTCCAAATTCCCCTACTCCCATATTTAACATTGAATAAATCAACAAAATATAACCTTCCCATTATTTTAAAAAGCCCCATTTGTAAAAGAATTCTGAAAGAAAAAACATCATGCAGCATTGACTAAAAGTATGTAAGCCCTACTTCACCAAACATGCATACTTTTAGCCCAGGGACTTTTCTTTTCCCTGAAAATTGAAGCAAATATGCAGACAGAGTAAACTCCGCGTGGTCCAATATGTAACAACTCCTCCATCTTAAGAATTGAATAAATCAATAGAATATTGCGTACTTTAGAAAGCTTGGCTTCTAAAAGGGAAAACAACATGGAGATCGCCTACCATGCAAAATATTCACAATTGGTCTGTGTTGTTCTGTTATCATGTGATGCAGGAGCATCCTGGGTGTAAGAGCAATTTTGCATCACCCAAAAAAAAAAAATTTCTATTTTTATATTCAATAAGGGTTATTTTGTGCAGAGCTGCTATTTATGAAAAGTTACTATTTTTGGTAATTTTCGTATGTGCTCAGAATGATCTGATTTCTTACTTGGAGGTTCATTTTGGTCATATAAGTCTGCCAGTAAAGTTTAATTGCCAGATCAAATGTATATTGGAAGATGTTGAAGATTTTCAGTATTGGCAGCAGGGTACAGAAACTTTGAACTCAGTTTTGAAGGCTTTAGAGGCCCCGAATGAGGTCAAAAATTTGAGTGACGGGCGTTTGCGCAAGTCAAGCCTATAGAGCACTTCGTGGCATTTTTGAAATGGGGTCATAATAGCCGATCGGGTCAACTGGTGATGACTTATGGTCTTCGGAAGTTGGGCCACCTGAAATGACGGAAAATAATTTTCTTCAAAATTTCTGTTCGGGTTTCAAAGGTTATATTGAGCCGACTATGATGTAATAAAATGTAAAATAAAATAATTTTAAGTTTGGTCGGCCTTATTAGCTAAAATTCTGGAACCTTCCCAGGCGGTGGAAAATTGCCTATATAAGGAAGGCTGTATTATTGTCTTAAGCAGTTCAGAATAGTTTTGGGTAGTAGATCTGGGTAATAGTTCGAGGCTTTGTCCTACAGAATATTGTAAGGGAATGCCCATGTGGCTTTGCATATTGTAATTCTGAAAGTTTGTAATTCCACATTTATGGAGATAATAAGAAGCCAATTTTCTGTTCTTGCATATTGTTGTTGTTTCTCTATTTCTGTTATGTGTTTGTGGTATTAAGGGGAGCACCCTTCACCAAGTGGTATCAGAGTAGGAGTTCCCGAGTGTGTAAACAGATCGCCGACTGTGAGGCAGTTTGCACCAGGACCGTGGTTAGGGTTTCAGCACGCATCACAAAAATGCCTCCACGAAGGGAACGTGGCAGAAGAGCTGGTGTTGTAACACCTGAGGTTAGGGCACTGCAGAGACAAGTGCCAGCATTGCAAGAAGAGATTCGTAGAGGAATGAATCTTAATGTCAGAGATGAAAGCGAGGATGAAGCTGAAGAAGAATATCAAGAAGGAGAAGTCAAAATTGTGAACCAGGAGGAAGAAAGACTTTTTCGGTCCATTTCTAAGATTGGGAAAAGACCTAAGATTGAGGTTCCTGCATTTTCTAGAAATCTTAACCCAGAAGAATTGATCGACTGGATCAATGAATGTGAGCAATATTTTGAGTATGAAGATGTTGAGGATCCTGATAGGGTCAAATTTGCGAAGGCCAGACTGAAAGGTCATGCGAAGATATGGTGGCAAGAGATTCAGTTGGAGCGAAATAGAAGGGGAAAGGAGAAAATCACGAGATGGGATCAGATGGTGGATAAATTGAAGCGACAGTTCATTCCTGTTGATTATGAGCTTGACCTACTGAAGAAAATGAAGAGTTTGAAGCAAGCAGGAAGATCTGTTCAGGAGTATACAGATGAGTTCTATCGATTTCTCATCAGAACAGGCCTTGCAGAAGCTGATAAGGAGAAAGTTTCCCGATACCTTAATGGGTTAAGGCCAAGCATTCATGAGGAGTTAAATCTGGTTCGAATGAACAGTATTGAAGAGGCATACCAGTTTGCCCTAAAAGTAGAGGAAAAGCTAAACAAGAAGTTTGACAACAAACAAAACGGAAGAGGTCACGGTGGACGATCTGGTGGACGGTCATATGGTGGCGGAAATGAAGATCCAAAAAAGAAGGATGAGGCCAGTAGCAGTCAAAATCAGCGAGAAAATAATTCCAATCGCTTCCAGGATCAGAATAATAGAGATGAGAGAGGAAGATGAAGAGGACAAGGATTTGGAAGAGGTGGCTTCCGTGGAACATGTTTTCACTGTGGAGAAGAATGTCATAGAGCATTTGAATGTCCTCAACTCCAAGGCAGAACAGATAAGAGAAATGAAGGCCAGGCCAGAGTTGCACATGTAGATGAAGATGCCAGATAATCAAATTCCGAAGATGCTAAAAGAGGAGAAACGTTGATTAACAGAAGAGTCATGTTAAGTGGTGAGAATGAACCTGAGCAAAGGAGGAGCTTGTTTCACACTAGGTGCAAGTGTGAAGGTAAATGTTGTGATGTGATTATTGATAGTGGAAGCACTCACAATTTGGTGTCAGAAGAGATGGTGACAAAGTTGAAGCTCAAGAGACAGAAACACCCACATCCATATCGGATTGCCTGGGTACAAAATGACCACAAGCTCATGGTCAATGAAAAATGCCTAGTGAAGTTCAAGATTGGCAGATACCAAGATGAAGTATTGTGTGATATCATATCTATAAATGCATGTCATATGTTGTTGGGTAGACCATGGCAGTTTGACAGATGTGCTGCACATGATGGTCCTGTGAATACCTATTCCCTGACAAAGGATGGAGTGCGACATAAGCTAAAACCATTGAAGGAGACTGAAGAAAAGGTATGTGGTAATGCAAGGATAACTTTTGTTGATGGAAAAAATTTCCTAGATGGTATGAGGCATGAGCATGTATGTTTTGCTTTAATTCCAAAAGCTGGTAAAAAGGAAGTAGAAGATGTTCGTGTAGAAGTTGCAGATTTGTTGAATGAGTTTCAGGATATCGTATCCGATAACGTGCCTGATGGATTACCACCAATCAGGAAGATCAGTCATCAGATGGACTTGATCCCAAGAGCGAGTTTGCCGAATAAGGCAGCACATAGAATGACACCTGCAGAAAGTGAGGAGTTGAACAGACAAGTACATGAACCGTTACAGAAAAGATTGATCCGTGAGAGTCTGAGTCCCTGTGCTGTACCAGCGGTATTAGCACCAAAGAAGAATGGAGAATGGAGGATGTGTACAGATTCTAGGGCAATAAACAAGATCACAATCAAGTACAGGTTTCCATTGCCACGAATGGATGATATTATGGACTGTTTGAGTGGAGCTGTGTATTTCTCCAAGATAGATCTGAAGAGTGGATATCATCAGATTCGGATCAGAGAAGGAGATGAATGGAAGACTGCCTTCAAGACAAACGAAGGACTATATGAGTGGTTAGTCATGCTTTTTGGGCTAACCAATGCACCGAGCACTTTCATGCGGCTCATGAACGAGGTTTTGAAAGAATTTCTAGGTAAGTTTGTCATTGTTTACCTAGATGATATTTTAATCTTTAGTAAGACATTGGATGAGCATATGATGCATATTCATATGGTATTTGAAAAGTTGAGAGAAGAGAAATTGTTGATTAATTTGAAGAAGTGCAGTTTTGTGAAGAAAGAGTTGGTGTATTTGGGGTTTGTAGTTTCAGGAGAAAGTCTAAAAATAGACCCAGAGAAGGTACAGGCTATCCTTGAATGGCCTACTCCAAGAAGTGCTACTGAGGTAAGATCTTTCCATGGTCTAGCTAGCTTTTACAGAAAGTTTATCAGAAATTTTAACAGTATTTGTGGACCT
Organism: Chamaecyparis obtusa; assembly: GCA_027943335.1. NCBI lineage: Eukaryota > Viridiplantae > Streptophyta > Pinopsida > Cupressales > Cupressaceae > Chamaecyparis > Chamaecyparis obtusa. Next base: position 450,592 of record BSBK01009048.1, on the reverse strand, counting down.
TTGACTGAAACAATGAGAGGGGATAGAAAAGAGTTTAAGTGGACTAATGGGGCAGAAAAGAGTTTTCAATTGTTGAAACAAAAAGTTATAGAACAACCTATTTTAGCACTTCCAGATTTTAATAAGGTGTTTCAAATAGATTGTGATGCTAGTGGTACTGCAATAGGAGCTGTTATGAGCCAAGAAGGTAAACCTGTTGCTTATTTCAGTGAGAAGTTAAATGATGCCAAGAGGAAATATTATGTTTATGATCAGGAATTTTATGCTATAGTTCAAATATTAAAGAAGTGGAGACATTATCTACTTCCTAAGGAGTTTGTTTTGTATACTGATCATCAATTTTTGCAATATTTGAATAGTCAAATAAAATTGAATCAAAGGCATTTGAAATGGGTTGAGTTTTTGGAGAGTTATACATTTGTTTTGAAACACAGGAGTGGAAAGTCTAATAGGGTTGCAGATGCTCTTAGCAGAAGGCAACTATCGCTGACAGAAATGCAGATTGAAGTGGTTGGGTTCAAAGAACTCAAAAATTTGTATCCAGAGGATCCTGATTTTGGTGAAGTTTGGAAAGCTTGTACAGAACCTGTTACTTTAGACAGGACGAAATGGTTGGATTTCATCATCCAAGATGATATGCTATTCAGAAGGAGTCAGTTGTGCATTCCACGAAGTTCTATGAGGGAGAATCTCATCAAGGAGAAGCATAGCGGAAGATTGGCTGGACATTTTGGTCGTGATAAAACCCTTGGTTTGGTTAGTGAGAATTATTATTGGCCACGGTTGCAGCAAGATGTGAAGAAGTTTGTACAGAGTTGCAGAGTATGTCAAATGGCGAAAGGAGTGAAGCAGAATACAGGGTTGTATCAGCCATTACCCGTACCAAAGAAGTCTTGGAAGGATATCAGCATGGACTTTGTTCTTGGTTTACCGAGGACTCAGCGAGGACATGATTCAATTTTTGTGGTGGTTGACAGATTTTCAAAGATGGCACATTTCATTCCCTGCAAGAAGACTAATGATGGTGTTCATGTAGCAGAATTATTTTTCAGAAAAGTAGTGAGACTTCATGGTTTGCCAAAGACCATAGTTTCAGATCGAGACACTAAGTTTATTGGATATTTCTAGCGTACATTATGGAAGAAGTTAAAGACAGATTTGAAGTTCAGTTCATCACATCATCCACAGATTGATGGACAGACAGAGGTGGTGAATAAGAGTTTGAAAAATTTGCTGAGATGTTTGGTTGGAGATAAGCCAACAGGATGAGATTTGATTTTACCACAGGCGGAATTTGCATACAATAATTCTGTCAACAAGAGCACTAGTAAATCACCATTCCAGATTGTATATGGAAGTAGTCCAAAAAATGCATCTGAATTAAAAAAGATAGATAAAGGAGAAATAAGTAGTGCTGAAGCTGAGGATTTTGCATAACACTTGAAGAACATCCATGGGGAGGTGAGAAAGCATATTACCAAGATGAACGCACAGTATAAAGCTAAGGCAGATGAGAAAAGGAGGTATAAAGAATTTCAGGTTGGTGATGAAGTCATGGTTCATTTGCGGAAGGAGCGGTTTCCAGTTGGTACATATAACAAGCTGAAAATGAAGAAGTTTGGACCATGTAGGATACTGAAGAAACATGATTCAGGAAATGCATATGAGGTAGAATTTCTTACTGAGCTAAATATTTCACCAGTGTTTAACATTTCAAATCTGACAGAGTATCATGAAGGAGGTGTTGAAGATGAAATCACAGCAGCACAGTGGAGTATTCCAGCAACTAGTTTAGACACTAAGGAGATCGAAGATATACTAGACAGTCGTGTTGGCAGAAGCACAAGGAACAGGACATATGAAGAATATCTGGTCAAGTGGAAAAGACGACCTGTTGAAGATTCATCATGGCTGACAAAGGAGGAGGTTAGCCGTCTTGATTTTCCTCTGCACACCTGAGTCGTGATAGGGTCACTTCTCAAATTACCCTGGGTGTCTGATGCAGGAGCATCCTGGGTGTAAAAGCAATCTTGCATCACCCAAAAAAAAAAAAAATTTCTATTTTTATATTCAATAAAGGCTATTTTGTGCAAAGCTGCTATTTATGGAAAGTTACTATTTTTGGTAATTTTCGTATGTGCTCAGAATGATCTGATTTCTTTCTTGGAGGTTCATTTTGGTCATATAAGTTTGCCAGTAAAGTTTCATTGCCAGATCAAGTGTATATTGGAAGATATTGAAAATTTTCGGTATTGGCAGCAGGGTACAGAAACTTTGAACTCGGTTTTGAAGGCTTTAGAGGCCCCGGATGAGGTCAAAAATTTGGGTGACGGACGCTTGCGCGGGCCAAGCCTGTAGAGAGCTTCGTGGCATTTCTGAAATGGGGTTATAATAGCTGATCGGGTCAACTGGTGATGACTTATGGTCTTCGAAAGTTGGGCCACCTGAAATGGCGAAAAATAATTTTCTTCAAAATTTCTGTTTGGGTTTCAAAAGTTATCTTGAGCCGACTATGATGTAATAAAATGTAAAATAAAATAATTCTAAGTTTGGTCGACCTTATTGGCTAAAATTTTAGAACCTTCCCAGGCGGTGGAAAATTACCTATATAAGGAAGGCTGTATTATTGTCTTAGGCAGTTCAGAATAGTTCTGGGTAGTAGATCTAGGTAATAGTTCGAGACTTTGTCCTACAGAATATTGTAAGGGAATGCTCATGTGGCTTTGCATATTGTAATTCTGAAAGTTTGTAATTCCACATTTGTGGAGATAATAAAAAGCTAATTTTCTGTTCTTGCATATTGTTGTTGTTTCTCTATTTCTATCATGTGTTTGTGGTATTAAGGGGAGCACCCTTCACCATCATGTATTTTTCGCAATGCAGCGCAAATCTGTGGCAGCAATAATAATACAAGCGCTGAATTCCAGAATAATGTTAACATAGTACTTAAAAATCTTATAGGGAAAACTGCATCATCATCAAATGGTTTCAGTACCTTATCCCATGGCCAAAGTCCAGACATAGTTTATGGTCTCCTCCAATGTAGGGGAGACACAAATTAGAAACCTATTATATTCTAATTTTCAATTATTCAATAAATAAGATCAAAAGTGCTACATAGACGAATCGTTCCATTGTCACCACAACCAAAGAAAAAGACAAGAGTAAAAGAATTCCTTACAATATTAGAAACTAAATGTTTTTTTTTCCTTAAATCACATATTAAAGACGTCACATTTTCAACTTTTAGGAAATGATATGGTCGATTAATTTTTCTTCCAATATTCATATTCAAAAAAATGAGCAGTCGATTGACATTTATATTCAATAATGCCGGCTTGAAATTTGATTTACATCTCCGCGTGGTCCAACGCTTTACAGATCTGACTTAAACAGTCCCTGTGATATGAAAGTCATACGCGTCTGGCTCTATTCAATTATTTTATTCCTTTAAAATTACAATTAGGTTTTGGCTGACATACGCGTGAGGCTGACAGTCAACATTTATTAGGTAAGGGAAAATCTCTTAGCTCACAAAACATGCATTACCAATGTGTTACCTAGCTCTAATTATACCCCCAACTCTTCTCGACGCGTCACGTTGCAATACTGAGAAACTTCCGAGCTTTTTGTCAGAGATATTAATTTGAAGCTACAGAACAGATGATTTATAGGACATTAAATGTGCGGACTGACTAAACTTTAAAAGAGTTGTTTCTTGCGACAACTGTTCAGGGAAAATCAACATGCAGATCCCCTACGGTTCAAAGTGTTCAGTGTTGTTCTGTGTCGTGGTCTTATTATGTATTCTTCGCAGCTCGGCCCAAGTTTGCGAGAATACTAATTTTACAAGCGCTATGTTTCAGAGTAATTTGAACATAGTCCTCAACAATCTCGTAAACAATACATCGTTATCAAACGGTTTCAATACATCTGTGTCCGGCCAAACTCCTTACACAGTGTATGGTCTCCTCCAGTGTTGGGGAGACACAACTGTCGAGGAATGCCTCAGTTGTTCAGAAGAAGCAAATACCACCATTCGTAAGAGTTGTGGAAACGCCACAGGCGGTAGAGCTTTGCTGGACAAGTGTTTCATACGCTACGAGACGTATTCCTTCTTCGGAAAACTAGATACCAACTTTCGACTGGTATACTACAATTTACAGAAAGTCACACATCAACCACACGTGTTTATTACGGCAGTTAGCAATCTTCTCACAAAACTTAGAGGTGAAGCCCTTCGATCCCGAATTCGATATTCCTCAGGTTCAACAGATACTTCTACAAACTATACAATATACAGTCTGGTTCAGTGTTGGATGGATTCAGCTTCTGTTGAGGACTGCAACACATGCTTATCGAATGCAACTGATGAGCTGTTGGATGTGACCTTTGACAGACAAGAAACTTTTGAAGGAGGTGTGACTTTTTCCGGAACTTGCTTTGCTCGTTACGAGACTTACCAGTTCTTCAATCCTGCCGCTCCAACTCCCCTCCAACGGTTTTCTCCACCGCCAATTCAGCACCCACCATTATCACTTCCAGCAGCGAGTAATATGCATTTCAATTACTGCTATAAATTCAATAGAAGTAGAATGTTTTGACAGATTAAATAAGGGATTTATCATAATGAAGTATGATAGAAACCTAAATCTAACAATATGTCATGTCGATAGATCTTCTTAAATAGATCTTCCTAAATATTAGGTTGGGGTTTCATGGAGGAGGCTTTCTTAAAAATAGAGCTGTGTCTCATGAGATTTTTAAGAAAATTTTAAGTCGTTCTATGATTTTTGTATTGTGCTGTATTTTAAAAGTTTCAGCTCTTAAATTGAAGGAAAAACTTTCTAAATCTTTTTTTTATAGGATTTTTTTTATTTTGGTGAGAATAAAGTGTGCAGATTTTTGACATATAGCTGAAATTTTTCATAAGCTAGTGGGGCAATTTCCAGCCTCACCCCAACCCATTTTTAGCTGCTCCTTAATCTAGAAAATGGCACGAGTTAATTGTGGTTTTTAAGCACAAAATATGCAAATCATAAAGAACAGATGCTGAAAATTTGACTAAAATCTGTTGTATTTTCTGATTTTGGAAATTTGATCAAAAATACATTTTATAAAAAGCTTAACCGCGTCCCTAAAAAATAGACCTGTAGCCTCTTAAAAACCCCTGCCTTACACCTGCTGTTTCAAGTCCATTTTAGTTGTTCATTGAGATCCACGTGCTTACCATTTTACATTACTAACCACTCAAATTAATCTCCTGTGCAGAAAAGTCTTCAAACCAGATGGGTATAGTTTTGGGTATTGCCGGCGGCTTGTTGGTGATGTTACTGTTATGCCTATTTGCAGTCCGAAGAAAATTCAAGTCTGCAGGACTAAGGAAAGGTATTTTTCCGAAAAAATTCTATTGAATTTGTCATGCATTTTTATCGTCAAAATTCCTAGCTAGAAAGGTTATTAGAACAGAATCTAGATTTTATCTTTTCGATACAAAATTGTAACCTCTTTTACCGGTGCGTTACTTGTTCAGAGAATCTTGATAGCGAGGTTGAGTCAGCGATCGGCCAGAAGCATGAGATAATGTTTAATTTGGAAAAGATCAAGACTGCAACTAGAAATTTTCATGAAGATAACAAACTTGGAGAAGGAGGATTTGGCTCTGTATACAAGGTAACATAATCCTAACGGCCGTGTTTTTTTTGTCTCAAATTCGTACAAGAATATTAAATATATTATTAAGTTGAACATGGTTACTTATCGGTCTTTAGTCTGTTGTAGTATTTTATTTTGATTTAATATTTACACTTGCTTATTTAATATCTAATATTGTTGATAATATTGTACTTATAGTTGAGACTTTAAAAGTTATTTTTGCTAATGATGACTATTCATAATTGAATGAAATGTGTCCCTTATTCTAAAAACAACCAATGGTGTGATTGGACTCTGTTTTTGAGCTGCTTTGCACACCTTGACAAAACGCATGCTGATGTGGCATCATATTTTATGATGTGACTTAGAAACCTTAGTTATAAGCAAGGGATTTGCTAAGTAAGCTAAGTAATTTGAAATTTTCATATAAGATTTTGAAAAGGGTGAAATTAGAATGCTCAACTATGGATCCTCTCCCCTAATTTTATATATGATATCACAATATTTATGAATAAACGAATGCACATGTCATACAATTCAACAATATTTTATTTTATTTTGATTTAGAGAACAGATCCGTAGAAAGTTAAAAAAATTTCCATCTAATAAAAAATGCTTATCAATACTCTCATTGTTTTGCATATAATTGTTCAAACATTTACTCATATATGCTAGCTCACTACATATTTTCTTCTCAAATATGTTTACTTTCTGCTCACGAATCTAATTCTCTGGTTAATGGGAGAACCTACTATCTGAAAATCCTCTTTAATTGGGAAGGGATGATTGATCTATTTTTCACCATAATAATCAATGTTTTGAGTCATATTCTATGATCTATCATCAAAACAAAGTAACAATAATTAGGTAGCTCAAAATTTCATGGTACCTTAAAATTTGGTGCCCTATTGACCTACAAACGATTTTTTTTTTCAGATGGAGATTTCTACTCTAGATTCTCTCTGTTTATTTATTCTTGTGGGATCATTTGTTTTGGATCGTATACCTGTCATAATTAGCCCTCGTGCTGTCTCTGTTCCAGCGTTCATAGCTTCAGGGTCATTTATTTGCTGAGTGTTATGGTTTCCTCTGGGCAATTTGACCTTTCTGTTACGCTTCCTTCTGCATCTGATTATGTTGTTTGTCTCTTTTTATGCAGCTTGTACGCTTCTTCTCTTTCTTCTTACTGAGTTTTTCTCTATCATTAAAATTTTCTGCGTGCAGACATTTTATACCTTGATCTTCATGATTATCTTATAATCGGGCAATTTATCAGAAACAAGTTTTAACTAGTATTTAACTCAATTTAGAGTTCTGGAATCTGGAAATTACTATAGATTGACAGTCTGATACAATTTAGAGTTCAGGAATTCATTATAGATTTATATGTTTTCTTTTAAGCTGCCAGGGCACAATGCCAAATGGAGTACAAATCGCAGTAAAGAAACTCTCCGTACAATCATTGCAAGGAAAAGAGCAGTTTCTAAACGAGGTTAAGCTGGTGGCAAGAATTCAGCATCGTAACCTTGTGAAGCTACTCGGATGTTGCGCAGAGGGATCAGAACGCCTGCTAGTTTACGAGTTCTTGGCTAATAAGAGCCTTGACAAAATACTATTTCGTAAGTTTGTTCCACTTGAACTTAAAAAAATGAGTTTCATATGATTCAAGTCAATTGAATGTCATAAAACAATTGCTTTTAAATACAGTAATTCACTTGAATGCATGGATATAGATCCGCAGCAGGGCAAGAATCTTGACTGGCCAAAGCGTTTGAAGATCATACATGGAGTAGCCCGTGGGCTTCTATATTTACATGAAGATTCTCATTTGCGGATCATTCATCGAGATATTAAAGCAAGCAATATTTTGCTTGATGAGAAAATGGAGGCAAAGATATCAGATTTTGGCTTAGCAAGATTGATTCATCAAGATGAGAGTCATGTTGAAACAAGGCTTGCCGGAACATAGTAAGAGTCTAGTACATTTATCTTTAACACTGCATAAGTTTGAAGTATTTTAGAAATAGTGATATAGTGGCTTGTTGGGTGAACATCTATAGGTAGTTTTAGAATTTTTTTAAAGTAATATTTTAAGTATTTTATTAGATTTGTTTTAAAGTAATATCTTAAGTATTTTTTCAGAAGAGAAGTATATTTTTTCTTTGTATATAATAATTTTCATAATTGTTATGCAGTGGTTATATGGCACCAGAATATGCTATGTTAGGTCAATTATCTTGTAAAGCTGATGTGTATAGTTTTGGAGTTGTTATTTTGGAAATTATATGTGGAAGAAAGAATACTGATAATAGATTGTCTCCGGAATTTCAGAGCTTGATAGAATGGGTAAGATAAAAGTAAGAAATGTTTATATAGTTTATTTGATAAATTTGTATATCACATGAAGATGAGTATGCATCATTCTTATGTAGGTATGGAGATCTTACAAGCGAGGAAATATTACAGATGTCATTGACAAGGCAATAATTGAAAGCTTCTCTAGTGAACAAGTTTTAAGATGCATTCATGTGGGGCTTCTATGTACACAAGTAGATGCATTAGTTCGGCCACCAATGACTAGTGTACATGCAATGCTTTTGAACTCTTCAGTAACCAACTTACAAAATCCTATAAATCCTGGTTATACCAATGTTGCACAAGAAGATGTTTCATCACCTATATCTACATCAACATCTAGAACTACAAGCACAACTTCAACTGTTTCAGTAGGAGCTTGCTCAATCTACCCATCTGTTAATAATGTAACAATAACAGATTTGGATCCTAGATGATCTCATTTACTAGTTATACTTAAGCATAATAGTAAAATTAACATCAACTAGGTGGTATTTTTCATAGTGTTATATGTAATGTTTTACCATAGCTTGGTTACCTTATGTGAGTCACTACTACAAATTCACACTTCATGAGTAGTAGTTCACAAGAACCCATCTACTATGAAATATAAATGGTTCACTTAACACTTATTGTATCTAAGTGATGCTCATACGAGTCAATCAAAGTGACTCAAGAAATTATGTAATTGAATCATAATAAAACATTTATAGTTTAATTATAAAAAAATTATAGTAAATCTCACATATAAAGTGAGACATTTCTACTATTGTAATGTTAAACAAAGCATCTATTAGAGACCTTTAAGAGTGATGCCAATTTAATTTCATAGCTATTCACTATCATTTTATTACATTGACAAAGAAATGCTTTGAAAATGAAAGGAATACTATAACCCTATTTTTTTATTTTTCTAAAAGAAATTTTACATATTTACAATACTTAATTTTAATAGAGAAAATGATGAAATCTTATACTCATCCAATCAATAAGAGTTCCTATAAATAAGCAATACAAGAAAAACTCACCACTATATAGAGGGTGGTTTTAAGACAATGTTTGAGTAAATTGTCTTAATTCGAGACAAAATAAAACTTCTATATTATCTTAAATATTGTCTTTAAGGGAATGTCTTAAATTATTGTCTTAAAAATTTGTCTTTGCAAGACAATAAATAACAATAGTATTATTGTCTCTTGAGAGACAATTTTCATTAGAGACAATATCACTTTTGTCTCTATAGACATGCTATAAAATAATATTTTTATAAAAAATAGCTCACTATTTATCAATATTCTTAAATATTAACTACAATATGTTTAATTAATTCATGTTAGGGCCCAATGGAATTGAACCACCAACCTCCTGCTTTGTAAAGCAAGCACTCTTCCATTGAGCCAGAACCCTTTAAAAGATTTAAATATTTTTGTGCGTAAATATAAAATTTAAATATTTGTAAAAACTATTCAAACATGTAAATTGGTAAAAATAATGTATTCTTTTGCATAGAAAGAACTTGCATAGGGGCAAAGGAAACCAACACTATTGATTATGAAAAGCACAAATTAAGATGGTGGGGAAAAAATCATAAATCATACTCTCATTTATGAACTACCAACTATAGTGAACATAGATTGTATGTAAGTAGTATATTCATCTAGAGAATAGAAATGGGGATGAGAAACACAGTCACGCTAAAGGAATAAAAAATAAATATAAATAATAGACATGAGGATGAGAAATGAGTCATCCCAAAGACATAAAAAATAAATAGAGATGATTTAAAGGGTGAAAATAGTGTGCAAAACTTGTATGTAATAATAATTATAGTCAGTCATAAAATTTGATCCAAACATCGATATAAAACTAATGAACAAATTTCTTTAAAAAGCCTGTTCAAATTCTTTGAGTATGATTGTGCCAATATACTGTATTTAATAAATGCAATGGTTTAAATTTATAAAACAATGTTTAGTCACACAAATTGAATGAAATTATAAATATAATAGATCAGAAATGTGAGCCAAGATTCATGTAAAAACTATCACACAATTTTGTTGAAAATTTTTGTCTATTCAAATCTAATGTTATTAATAAAATAATGGTAAACAATAAAGTTATATGAATGTGATACATGTAGAAGAAAATAGAGCTCAAAAGATACTGTACAAGAAAAATATAAGCCCCTATAAAAAGTGAATTTAATATTTGAGATATCTCACTTATCTTAATCCATTTCATCCCGCACAGACAAAAACTTGTCTTTGTGGTGCATTACCTGCACAAAAGAGAAAACATAAGACAAAGAAGTGGTGCATTACCTGCACAAAAGAGAAAACATAAGACAAAGAAGTGGTGCATTACCTGCACAAAAGAGAAAACATAAGAGAAATAAAAAATAGTTATGAATATTAATTAAAGAGTATAACTTAAACTATTAGTTAAAGAGTATAGTTATGGATGTTTTGCATGCTAAATATCTATGGAGAAGATTCACAAGTAGTCCTCAAACTGTGTTATCGTTTTAATGTGAAAGACCTGTGATCCTTTATTTTAATAAGGCCTACACTCACTGAAACCATGGCACATGACTTATCTCAAACACTCGTCTTGAAAACAATTCAGTGCATACAGAATTCTACACAAATTGTGTCATGTAATCAATGATGTTGATGAGGAAAATGGGTAGTGTTTGTTGGAGTAAATTTAAGAAACCCTACAAATGCATAAATTAATTTAAATTGAGACAAACCAAAAACAGAGTGTTTGTAAGATAAAATTACGAAACCCTACCGATGCAAAAATTAATTTAAAATGAGAAACCAGAAAGGGTGGTGCTGGAAGAAAAAAATTATGAAACCCGATGAGAGTAGAAATTTATTTAAAACAAGACAAATCAAAACCAGTCCCGTTGTAGTTGTTGCTTAAATCTATATATCAAAAAAGTGAAAAATAAATTTAAAAATAATAGAGTTTTAAAGATGCTTATTTGTTGTAACTTGTGGTAAAGACAAGAATTTTGCAACCTTCGATACAAAAAATTATTGTGAATTTATATCTATTTTAGGTGGAATGAGATGAATGATTAACCTGGGGTAAAGATGTTTCAGGTAGGCATTTTTAGGCAGCTGTAAAAAAGTTTTGTCTGTGTTACTAGTGGGTTTTCTAATGAAACAAGTTTTAAATGAAACCTCATATTATATGTAGTATGTCAGCTAATAAAAAATTAGTTAATATCTATACATTCCAGTCATTCCATTGAAAAAATGACATGAAAGCACCAAAAATATACATCTGACAAGCCCTCCTTATATTGATGTTATTTCAATGACTCAAATAGGAAAGAAATAAAGTAAACAGAGATGAAGAAAATGAAAATTAAAAAAAAAAAAAAAAAAAAGGAAGGAATGATTAATAGCATAGCAAGGTTGCCTTCAATCAATCAATTTGTGAGGGAAGAGGCACTTCCTCAGAAGACAGAATCTACATACACGTCTCATAAAGCCTCTGCACTACGCTTAAATTTTTATATTTTCCTTATAACCAGAACGGATTCTATGAGGTTTAACTGTTTGCCATCTGTTGTGATGAGTTTAATAAGATGAATGGGGCGGTGGAGAAATAGAGGGCTATTCAATTTTTAGGGACTTTGGCCGTCTAAGTTTATCAACTAAGCACTTTGTTATTTAAAGGGAATTCTTCATTCCCGTGACTTTAGAGAAAGCTAAAAAAGTACCAATCACCTACTTTTCAATTAGTTGCATATGCCTCACGCTGTCTCATTGTCCTCACACCAATTAATTTATATCCAATGTGCTAGAAACCCAATTAATTTCTCAGGCTTGACTATATCAATGGCTGCATAAGGGCATTTGTAGAAAACTTACCAAAAAAATTCACCAAATGAAAAATAAGAAGACAAAAATGCCCTGTTAGAATATATCTCTGAGAAAGATCCTTGAAGTGAATTATTTTATTTACATTTTGTTTTTTTCCATTCCATCTTTGGTGAAAAAAAAAAGTTTCGTTTCATTTTCTAAAACTTATACTTTTTACTACCAAAAAAACTATTTATAGTTACTGATGACTAAAAAAATTGGTTCTATGTACATGTTTTTTTGTCAAATCTGCAACTGCAACAGAGAATGACATAACCTTAGCACAACCACAGGTGGAGGAGGTCAAGTAGTGCATCTTGTGTGTGCTTCCTATCAGGCTGTGCACAATCATCTACTGTACGGTGTTCACTCAAATGGCAACACCAAAGGTGAACATAAAATCTCCATATAATGATAACTGAAAGTAACATTTGTGGAGAATATGTAACAATTGCCATTTTCCCAAGAGTATTAGCAACATCCAAAGTTTGAGCGATTAGATTTATCGTATACCATCTAATATTAAATAATTATTCTGAAGCTATCATCAGAAGTAGATCTACCACTTGCTCTAACTAAGGGGTTTAGGGAGTTTGGAGTATTTCATTGTTCTAGGGTTTAGTGGCTCTTTCTTATGTTATAGGATTTGTGGTAAGTGACATGTAAGCCACATATGAAGCACTGGCTTCATCTATTCTCTGGTCAAATTGCCCACCTTCAAGTTTTACACTCTTAACGTGAGCCACTCCAGACCCCAAATGTAGTTGTTTTAACTAGTTTTAGAGACTTGGAAAGAATATTTTCTTGTGTACTGAATGCCTGCATAAATTTAATCTCCTTATAAAAATATGTTTCCATAATAAAGATTTTGTGATTATAAATGGTTGATCTCGTGTCTAAAATCTAAGTAGTTGGGAAAGATATTGTCAAACATTGGCAAAAAGCATGATAAAATTGCAAAGCACACATATAGAAAACAAAACTACGCAAAATATTCAAATTTGAACTCTTTGCCTTAGAAAGCATACATTGGTATGTTAAGAACTATGGATAAAATGATACTTAATAAAAAAAGAATACAAGGATGGTTTTTCAAATCATGTACTTTGTGGACCACATGTTATCAAATATTTTCTAGCTTATCCTCAGATTGTTGACTTCTGTAGAATTTTACTGCTCCAAGCTATTTGAAAATTAATTAGCTTATCCAATAGTTGCAATAAGATAATATATAACTCTAGCAAATCTGTGTTGAGAATGAATGTGACATATACACCCAGATCAGAAATCAGCATAAATGGATTCAATAAACATTCTATTGATTTGTCGAAGGATTGGCACTGTAAAAACAGTGAGGCACTTTAGCAAGATCCAAGCTTAAATAAGCTGGTTACAATAACTTAGGAGCCCCTAAGTGAACCTATGCTGCAATTGAGCGTTCCCTATTACAACGCTTAAAAACCTTAAAACATAAATTCGACAAACATTCCCTCTATTAAGTATGGAATGATTGTTGGGCTATAATCAAGATGTCAGTGCACCCCAATAAAATGTAGGTTGAATCTCCTTACTATAAAATGTAGGTGATAACTAGGGGAGATCTACGGTCAGATTAATATATAATAATTACTTCACATAAATAAGAATATTATTACAAATGTGATCTACATTCTAGGACAAATAACACATAGGGACTTGATGGTGATTGGTCCATACTTTCAAGGATGAATAAATAGATTCTATTCTATTAATATTTAAAAATCACCCAGCTAATTGTGGAGCGAGGATACTAGAGTAATTCCAGCGTTGATCTTGTTCTAAATTCTCTCATGCACCCCATAATTCCAAAGGCACATAAAAAAATTATGTAGTGTACAATGAACCCATAAATCACATTCGAGACAGAGCCATATCTATAAGATCTCTCAAATATGAACCCCTAAATTATATTCGAGACTGGTCCATGTCTACAAAATCTCTCCAATATGAATCTATAAAGTTCATTTGAGTACCCATATCTAAAAAAAATCTCCCAAATGTGAATCCATAAATTATATTTGAGAGTGATCCATATCTACAAAATCTCCCCAATATTAATTTTTTCACTTGTACATATTGAAGACACCCTATTACCTGATTGAATCTTTACAAGATTAAATAGAGGATATAATATATTTTTTTGGGAGAAGATATAGCATGAATTGTATTTCACATATGAAAAAGTCACGTCAAGACATCAAGAGTCTCATTCTGGATGGTGAAAATGTTGAGTGTGTGCTTGAGAGGTATTCCAGCCTCTAATAGTCAATCATATATTCATTGTCTCGCATGGCTGAGAATTATTTTATTGCATATGTTTTAGTTTACTAGATAGACTGTTGGTAATTGATGCTCTCCATCACCACCATGCATCCCAGTCAATCTGCAAATTACAACCATAATGTGTGGGCTTCTACATATGTGCTTAACTTTATGAAACTTCAATTTGGCAAAGGCTACTGATGGAATCTATATTTAGTTTACAATTAGTTAGTTTGTTTATTTAATTTTCAGTTGTACCTTGATCAAATAATACAAATTACATGTATAATACATAACTATTAATGTTAGAAGAATAAAACTATTATTAGTATCAATTATCTAGGTTATCTTTATTTTTTAACCTTGAGTCTGTTTTGAGTTTGTGAACTCTTTATAGCCTCGTTATTTTTTCTGTACTCTATCAATAAAACTATGGTTTTTGAAATACATAGAGAAGTTGCAATAAAAATTTGCATTTGCCATTCACTTGAAAAAACAGAGCATCCTCTGTCACAAAAACAGAGCACTCTCATGATTGTCTAAAAGCTGTCATTATTTATTTTTCTTTGTTATTAGAATTTACATAGATGGTGCAAATAGTTTCTTTGATTAATAGAGAAGATGTTTCTTGAGGAGTTTACTGGTGATGCAAAATAGAACAATCCAAAAAAAAAATATTAACTATGTTTAATACTGTAATTAAAATCAATGTTCACTCAAAATATGAAACGAGGAATTTTGCTTTTGCAAGGTATTATGTTCTGAAATGTCATTGATCATTGTGTATGCAAAATGAGGAACAATAGACTTGAAATAAACTATAGGACAAGTTTCACCAAGGAAACACAGTTTCATGAACTTGATGATCACAGAAATACACTAGAAGAAAAGTATTTAGAGGGTTTAGAACTTACAAGGTAGGTGTAGAGGCGAGGTCAATCTTCATGATGGCATGTGTAAAGTTGGATTAAATAGCTGTTACCAGCTTCCTCCAGTATGATAAAATGGGAGCTTTCAAACAGCTTATGGACCTCCCTCAAATCATACTAAAGGTAGGGTTTTTTTCCCTCATTCCAACAAAAAAATGCAGATGAATCTCAGATAAATAAACTGATCTTTTCCTAAAATGAAGATAAATTCTATTTAAGAAAAATCTCATTTCACAAAGTGATATTTTTCCAGAAGTACAGATAAATCTCATTACATAAATTGGTCTCTTTCTAAAAGATGATATATCCCACCATTTTAAAAACATCTCATTTGACAATCAAATTCAGACAAATACCATTTCACAAGCTAATCTATTTTTTTTAAATGTAGATAAATTTTATTCTGAATAATCATCATCAAAACAGTCTTTTCTACATAAAAGCCAGAATCAAGTGATTCATATCGTACAATGGAGGGTGCAATAATGGATCTCAAATCTCCAACAGAGTGCAATCACTAGAGACAAAAGAATAACACCAATATCGGTCAAAAAAAATCATCAACAACAATAAATAGATATATCTTTTGTGTAGAAAAACCCTAAAATAACCACTTAATGTTATGTGATCTGAATGGGATCATGAACAAAAATAATAATGTCAGATCTGAAACCTAAAATCTTACCAGATACCAAAACAAAACCAACGCACAAAAGAAACATACACTGAGCGGTAGGGATCACCAAGCTTAGGAAAGTAAGAGAATGATAGCATCGATAGCTCAAATGAGGACCATTTTCTCGAGAGTGACCACGGATCCATCACTAACCACAAATATACTATTGGACAAGTTACATCAAAGAAAGGTGGTTCTATAAACCCAATGATTTCAGAACATATGCCTGAAGAAAACTGTTCAGAACAGGTTGCAGAGCTTACAGCTATCGCCAGCATCTTCTCATGGGATAAAATGAGAGCTTTCGAATAGTTAATGGACCTCCCTCAAAGCATATTGAAGCTCTGGTTTTTCTCCCCCTATTTCATTATAAAATACCCTCATGGATGTTTATAAAACAAAAAATGTAGAAGCACAAACAAGACATGTGAAGTATTTGACACGATGCTTTAGAGAGATGTTACGTCATTAAATATAGTGACTACAGAGTTTGGACACCATGGATTTGTTGAAAATGTTGTAGAAATATTTAAGCTTATCCAATATCCAGTCTGTAGAAACAAATCCAGAGACTGAAGACTTTGGGTTATATTTTTTTAAAATCCTCTCTGTTTAAGTGCAGTAAAGGCTTTCTGAGAGATTCTTGTTCAGGCCCGTGATAGATTTTCCCTCTTTCT
Source organism: Chamaecyparis obtusa (assembly GCA_027943335.1). NCBI lineage: Eukaryota > Viridiplantae > Streptophyta > Pinopsida > Cupressales > Cupressaceae > Chamaecyparis > Chamaecyparis obtusa. The sequence goes on along the minus strand of BSBK01009048.1, from coordinate 434,121 downwards.
AGAGAGAAGCAACTAGGGTTTTGATAAAATCAGGCACGGGAACTCTTATTTGGCTTTGCATATAACTTTTTGGAAAATATGTTATATACCTTTTTCTCGTATCTCTCACACATGAAACCCACCCACTTTCTACTATGAATGACCCACCGTGGCGTATGATCGACTGGTACGACACCTCAAATTCCTGACTCCCCGCACTGTTTGTAAAAGAAAGTAGTTTTTTGGTTTTAGGAAAAGAGATATTTTGTTTACCCTTTTGGCGGTGGACGAAACCGCATATTTTCCCGCTCGAATTTTATTTTCACAAAATGAAAATTTAAAATAAAAATCGAAAGAAAAAATTAAGTTAAGACAATAATGGTCAATGGATTGTCTTAAAATACCTACAAAAACTGACAAAAATGTATAAGAAACAAAAAAAAAAAAAAATCAGATTTATGAAAACATAGTCATTTTTTCTCAAAAAATTTTTGTTGTTTTCGATTCAAAATATGCAGATCATGAAGAATAGATCCTGAAAATTTTGTAAAGATCTGTTGTGTTTTCAGATTTGTCAAATCTGGTCAATAGTGCATTTTGTCTGGAAGATAGCCACGTCCCCTTTGTAGTAGTGACTATAATAGTCTTAGAAAAGAACCGTGCAGCAGTTTATTATAATAAAATAAAATTAAAACTAGACCTATAATGTAATAACTCCAACAAATTTAACTATGTAGATGTAATTTTATAATCTAATATATTTTTTATTTTAAAAAATAATATAAATGTTATCTTTAGAGATAATAGAAATTAATGGTATTTCTCTTTTGACAAAATAGATATTCTATCTCTATCTCTATTGAAATGTTGCCTAAATTATTATGATTTAGGAAAAAGCCACACTTATTGAAATAATTTCTTATAATTAATATAGAAAAAGTAGTTCTTTAATATAATGCTCAAACCCTCACACTTATATACTAATTAACTTTTTGAAGGACACTAAAATATCAATGTTGTCTTTCTTCCCTTTGTTTGCTCTTTCTTTCTTCTTTTTCACATGAGTGTGGTGAGTTTTTGGATGATGGAGATGAGCATGAGTGAAGAAGTGGTGTTGGGAGGATTTCTATAGATAAAAATAATGTAGAATATGTTGATGATGAGGATGGTTGAGATTTTTATTCATGTCTTTTCCATGGTCCTTTTGGCTCAAGTTGCGGGTGTTTCGCCTAGTGCCATAATTCAAGGAGGTGGGATTTTTGGAGGTGAATGTGCTACAATAATTCAAATTTGAGGTAATGGACTATGTTGGGTTAGAGCCTCAAGGAGTTTTGGTGGGCGTGGTTTCCCTAATCCGGCAACGAACTAAGGTTTCCTGGGCTTAGGGGTCTTACTAAGTTCATGTGGTTGGATTTATTGATGTTTCCATGGTTATCTCCTTCATTGGACTTGGGAGCTTGTCTCTTGTTGGCCCTACATACTTTGAGGTGAAGGTTCAATCTTCTATGGCTTCCTTTTCTTTTGAGACACCATTTTGGATTTGACTTGGCTCATGCCTTGAACCTCCTTTCATGGATAAGGTTGTTGCTAATTTTTATGACTTGGGCTATGTTGGTTACCTCTTGGCAAAGGTAGTTATAGAAGGTGTTTCAAGGGAGGGAGGGGCTTTTTCCCCTTTAGATTTTTCTTCTTCTTTGTTTGGTAGGCAATGTTGCTTTTCTCTTTTTTTTGTTAAGGGTTATGCTTTCTTCTTCTCCTATCATTTCTTTTCTTCTTTTGTCGACAAATTCTTGGAAGAGGCTAACCTATTTTGTGGGTTCCCTTGAATTTTTTTGGCTCAATTGATGCTAATGATTTGGAGTGTTTTCTTTTGGTTTTGTGTAGTTCCTTTTTTGGGTTATGATATTCTTCTCTATCATACCTAGTTTAAATCTCTTTATGTTCTTGGTCTCAACATAATTGTTTTGACCTAATTGTCTCAACCTAATTGGACCTAGGCTAGGTTTAAAGTGTTGTTTTACATTAGAGGTCTCTTTTGTGATGCTAGAAGAGAATTTTCTCTTGATGGTTATTGATAGGGCCCTTGTTCCTATCTTTATTATTTTTTTTCTAAGGGTCATTTTAGTTTCTACCCTATCCTTTTATGCACATAAAAAATTATGTAGTGTACAATGAACCCATAAATCACATTCGAGACAGAGCCATATCTATAAGATCTCTCAAATATGAACCCCTAAATTATATTCGAGACTGGTCCATGTCTACAAAATCTCTCCAATTGAATCTATAAAGTTCATTTGAGTACCCATATCTAAAAAAAATCTCCCAAATGTGAATCCATAAGTTATATTTGAGAGTGATCCATATCTACAAAATCTCCCCAATATTAATTTTTTCACTTGTACATATTGAAGACACCCTATTACCTGATTGAATCTTTACAAGATTAAATAGAGGATATAATATATTTTTTTGGGAGAAGATATAGCATGAATTGTATTTCACATATGAAAAAGTCACGTCAAGACATCAAGAGTCTCATTCTGGATGGTGAAAATGTTGAGTGTGTGCTTGAGAGGTATTCCAGCCTCTAATAGTCAATCATATATTCATTGTCTCGCATGGATGAGAATTATTTTATTGCATATGTTTTAGTTTACTAGATAGACTGTTGGTAATTGATGCTCTCCATCACCACCATGCATCCCAGTCAATCTGCAAATTACAACCATAATGTGAGGGCTTCTACATATATGCTTAACTTTATGAAACTTCAATTTGACAAAGGCTACTGATGGAATCTATATTTAGTTTACAATTAGTTAGTTTGTTTATTTAATTTTCAGTTGTCCCTTGATCAAATAATACAAATTACATGTATAATACATAACTATTGTTAGAAGAATAAAACTATTATTAGTAGCAGTTGTCTAGGTTGTCTTTATTTTTGAACCTTGAGTCTGTTTTGAGTTTGTGAACTCTTTATAGCCTCGTTATTTTTTCTGTACGCTATCAATAAAACTGCGGTTTTTGAAATACATAGAAAAGTTGCAATAAAAATTTGGATTTGCAATTCACTTGAAAAAATAGAGCATCCTGTGTCACAAAAATAGAGCACTCTCATGATTGTCTAAAAGTTGTTATTATTTATCTTTTCTTTGTTATTAGAATTTACATAGATGGTGCAAATAGTTTCTTTGTTTAATAGAGAAGATGTTTCTTGAGGAGTTTACTTGTGGTGCAAAATAGAACAATCCAAAAAAAATATTAACTATGTTTAATACTGTAATTAAAATCAATGTTCATTTGAAATATGAAAAGAGGAATTTTGCTTTTGCAAGGTATTATGTTCTGAAATGTCATTGATCATTGTGTATGCAAAATGAGGAACAATAGACTTGAAATAAACTGTAGGACAAGTTTCACCAAGGAAACACAGTTTCATGAACTTGATGATCATAGAAATACACTAGAAGAAAAGCATTTAGAGGGTTTAGAACTTACAAGGTAGGTGTAGAGGTGAGGTCAATCTTCATGATGGCATGTGTAAAGTTCGATTAAACAGTTGTTGCCAGCATCCTCTAGTATGATAAAATGGGAGCTTTCAAACAGCTTATGGACCTCCCTCAAAGCATACTAAAGGTAGGGTTTTTTTCCCCTCATTCCAACAAAAAATGCAGATGAATCCCAGATAAATAAACTGATCTTTTCCTGAAATGTAGATAAGTTCTATTTGAGAAAAATCTCATTTCACAAAGTGATATTTTTCCAAAAGTATAGATAAATCTCATTACATAAATTGGTCTCTTTCTAAAAAGGTGGTATATCGCACCATTTTAAAAAATCTCATTTGACAATCAAATTCAAACAAATACCATTTCACAAGCTAATCTATTTTTTTTAAATGTAGATAAATTTTATTCTGAATAATCATCATCAAAACAGTCTTGTTGTGACGTTGTCAAACCTCGCCCATCCGCGATCGGACCCCCTTTCCCTCTACAGTCCATGTTGGAAATTAATCCCAACTACCTCAATTAATACTTCTGTATTATTCCCTCATGCAGCAGAACAACTTTTAATATTTTAAGTTAAAATCTTTTCAAAAGTTCCTTACTTCTGCAGGCTGTTAAATCAACATTAAATTATTTTTGACAGTGCTCACTTTATGCATTGTCGCATGATCTCAAGGCTTTCTTTCCTCTCTTGCGATCATGCGACCTCTCTCCTTTCGCTATGTCCACTCAACTACCAATAGCAGCATTTAATTTTTTCCCTTTTTTTTGCCTTTGTCGCATGATCTCAAGGCTCTTTTCTCATTCATGAGATCATGCAACCAATACCTTTTTCAGCCGCATCGCATTAAATATAGTTTTATTTTATAGTTTTTTTTTTACATTTTTTTTCTGATCGGTTTTTCTCCTGGCAATTCTAAATGCTTCTGTGGGTGAAATATTTTTAAAATGTGGAAAATGTTTTTCTCTGTTTGGTAAGAAGAATATATACTCTCTATTTTTTCCACAGGAAATATATTGAGCAATGGTAGCTCTGTAAGCAATTAGCAAAGGCATTAATACTAAGTTTTTATTTTAAAGTGAAAAGGGTCTCTATTATGTGTTTATTGGCTCTTATATTTGCAGCTGTGTGTAATTGTTCTGTCTCTGCCTCCATCAAATTGGTATCAGAGCTGAAGGTTGTTTATGAAAGCTAAAGGTGAATCAAAGAGCAAAGGTATTTATAGCCAACAATGGCAAGCACAAGCTTGACAAATCCACAGATCCCACAGTTCAATGGGAAAAATTATGATTATTGGGCAATCACAATGAGGGCATTATTTTGTGCTCAAGATTTATGGGAGCTTGTTGAAAATGGTTACCCAGAACCAGCAGCTGCAGCAGCATATAATGCATTGACTCAAGAAGAGAAAGATTTATTAAAGGAAAATAAAAAGAAAGACTCAAAAACCCTCTTCTTCATCTTTCAAGGAGTGAATGAAAGTATCTTCCCAAGAATTCAAGTAGCAACAAAGTCCAAGCAAGCATGGGACATTCTTCAAATAGCTTATCAAGGAATGGAAAAAGTAAAAATAGCTAAGGTGCAAATGTTAAGAAGAGACTTTGAAACAATCTACATGAAAGAATCAGATACAATAGACACTTTCTTCACTCAAATTATTGGTTTGGTAAATCAAATCAGATCACATGGTGACACTCTTGAAGAAAGGAGAGTTGTTGAAAAGATTTTAAGAAGATGGCCTACAAGGTTTGAATCTATTGTGGTAGCCATTGAAGAGACCAAGAACCTCTCATAGTTTTCAGTGGATGAACTTCATGCATCACTCATTTCTCATGAGCATAGATTGAGTATGTTAGCAACTTCAAATCTGGAGCATGCATTCAAGACACAAGTCTCAATCAACACTGGTAGAGGTAGAGGGAGAACAAATTTCAGAGGTAGAGGAAGAAATTCTTATAGAGATGGAAGAAGCACAAGTGGAAGGGGCAGCAGTCCATCAAGCTCAAGTGGAAGAGGTAACAGCCAAAACCCAAGTCAATACTTATCACAAAATCAGCCTCAAAGCCAAAGGTATGACAAATCCTCAGTCCAATGTCATTATTGCAAAAAATTTGGGCACTATATGAATGAATGTAGAAAGAAACAATATGATTTTAGACAACAAAATGTGAATTTTGTGAAAGAAACCCAAAATCAAAAATCAGAACAGGGCACTATGTTTTTGGCATGCAATGTTGCACAAGCAAGTGAAAAAGATTTATGGTTTTTAGATTCGGGTTGCAGCAATCATATGACAGGGAATTTAGAAATGTTTTCTAGTTTGGATGACAGTATAAAATTTGATGTAACTTTGGGTAAAGACAATAAAATAGAAGTTAAAGGAAAAGGGAACATCAACATTCTAACCAAAATGGGGGAGAAGAAACATATGATTGATGTCTATTTTGTTCCTGGTTTAAAACATAATCTAATGAGTATTGGGCAACTTGTTCAAAATGGTTATAGAGTATCATTCAAAAATGGAGAGTGCACAATTTTAGACAAATACCCAAGCAATCAGCTCATAGCAAAGGTTCAAATGACAAATAATAGGATGTTTCCCTTAAGGATAAAACCAGATTTGAATATAGAGTTTTCTCAAGAACACAACTCAATGAACTTACAAGTGAATGAAAGAAAAGTTGCAGCACCTCCTCAAGTAACTTATCAAGCAGAAATTAAAGATAAAAATTGGTTATGGCATCTAAGATTTGGACATTTAAATTTTGTAGCTCTAAATCTACTCTATAAGAAAAGCATGGTGAAGGGATTACCCCTAATTGAAAAACCAGAAAGAGTATGTGAAGGGTGCATCTTAGGAAAGCAACGTAGAGAATCATTTCTAGCCGGTATGTCAATGAGAGCTAAGGCACCTTTGGAGATAATTCACTCAGATTTGTGTGGGCCGATGCAAACACCTTCAATAGGTGGAAGATTCTATTTTTTGACATTCATTGATGACTATACAAGGAAAACATGGGTTTATTTTCTAAAGCATAAAAGTGAGGTGTTTGAATACTTTTGTCAATTCAAAGCACTTGCAGAAAAATAGAGTGGTTATTACATCAAGGTATTGAGAATGGATAGAGGGGGTGAGTATATCTCAAATGATCTTTTAAGATTTTGCAAAGAGCATGGAATTCATAAGCAATTTACCACAAGATATAATCCTCAACAAAATGGCATGGCTGAAAGGAAGAATATGACAATAATGGAAATGGCTAGAAGCATGTTGAAAGCCAAACATTTGCCAAATGAGTATTGGGTTGAAGCCATATCATGTGCAGCATATATTATGAATAGATGTCCAACAAAAAGTGTCAAGAATATGATTCCTGAAGAAGCATGGAGTGGAAGAAAACATAGTGTTTCTCATATGAGAGTATTTGGATGTGTGGCATATGCACATGTGCCGGATGAATTGAGAAGAAAATTGGACAACAAAGGAGAAAAATGTATATTTGTGGGATACAGTGATGAATCTAAGGCATACAAGCTATACAATCCAATCAGCAAGAAAGTCATAATCAGTAGAGATGTGCAGTTCGTAGAAGATGAAGCATGGGATGGAACTTTGGATAAAATAGTCAATATTGTAACCAACATACCACAAGAAGAAAATGAAGAAACTATGCCAGCAGGTTTTCCTCCAAATGTGACTCCTCCCACTCCTAATCAAGGACAACAAAGTAGTGCTCAAATGACACCTTCAACAACCACAAGAACAGCCTCACATATTCAAGCAATCACACCTTCAAGTGGACAACAAACACCAATATCACCAGGAACACATAGTGCAGGTCCATCAAGCCCACATTCAACAAATTCAAGTGACATGTCCAATCCCACATTGGCAAGCATGAGAAGACATAAAATCAAAAGTTTAAGAGAGATTTATGAGCAAAATGATTGTGAGAATAACACAGATCAAAATTCTCTTTTTGCATTGTATTCACATGCTGATGATCCAATTCATTTTGAAGAAGCAGTTAAAGAAGAAAAATGGACAAATGCAATGGATGAAGAAATTGATGCAATTGAAAGGAATGAAACATGGGAGTTGGTTAGTCTTCCAAAAGGAAAAGAAGTCATAGGAGTAAAGTGGGTTTACAAAACCAAATTGAATGCAAATGGAGATGTTCAAAAATATAAAGCAAGACTAGTGGTAAAAGGATATTCGCAACAGCTTGGGGTTGATTACAATGAGACATTTGCACCAGTAGCTCATTTGGACACCATGAGAACAATATTAGCCATAGTAGCTCAAAACAAGTGGGCAATATATCAAATGGATGTGAAATCAGCTTTTCTCAATGGCATTTTAGAAGAAAAAGTTTATGTGGAGCAGCCACCTGGGTATGAGATTTTGGGTCATGAAAACAAAGTTTACAAGCTCAAGAAGGCTCTCTATGGACTCAAACAAGCCCCAAGAGCGTGGTACAATAGAATTGATTCGTATCTTTTGCAAAATGGGTTCAATAGGTGCAGCAGTGAGCCTACATTATATACCAAGATGAATAAGAATGGTGATATTATAATTGTTTGTTTATATGTTGATGACTTGATCTTCACCGGTGATTTATCAATTGATATGTGCAAATCAGCAATGAAGAAAGAATTTGAGATGACTGATTTAGGATTAATGAAGTATTTTCTTGGCATTGAAGTAAATCAGAATGAAAAGGGTATTTTCATCTCTCAATCTAAGTATGCAAATGACATCTTGAAAAGGTTTAATATGATGAATTGCAAATCAGCTCCAACACCTATGATCACAGGTTTGAAATTGAGTAAAGATGACAAAGGAGATGATGTAAATCCAACATTGTATAAAAGACTTGTTGGTAGCCTTATGTATATAGCAGCCACAAGGCCAGACATAATGTTTTGTGTAAATTTGATTTCAAGGTTCATGGAGACTCCAAAAGTTACACATTGGAATGCTGGAAAAAGAATTTTAAGATATGTGAGTGGAACAAAGAACTATGGGATTCAATACTCAAGCTCAAATGAATTCAAACTCATAGGATATATAGACAGTGACTGTGCAGGAAGCATAGATGATAGAAAGAGCACTTCAGGTTATGTTTTTCACTTTGGAACAGGGGTAGTTTCATGGGCCTCTAAGAAACAACCGATTGTCACTCTTTCATCTACTGAAGCAGAGTATGTAGCAGCCACAAGTGCATCATGTCAAGTGGTTTGGATGAGAAGAATTTTGAAAGATCTTAGACAAGAACAAGAAGAACCAACAAAGATTTATTGTGACAATAATTCAGCCATAGCATTATCAAAAAATCCAGTTTTTCACAAAAGAAGTAAACATATAGACATGAGGTATCATTTCATCAGAGAGCTGATCAACAATGGAGAAATCTACTTGGAACATTGCAGGTCTGAAGATCAATTAGCGGACATCTTCACCAAGGCACTAGGAAAAGAGAGTTTTGTTTATCAAAGAGATCAATTGGGCATCAAAGACAATAGCAGCTGTGATTAAGGGGGACAGTTGGAAATTAATCCCAACTGCCTCAATTAATACTTCCATATTATTCCCTCACGCAGCAAAACAACTTTTAATATTTTAAGTTAAAATCTTTTCAAAAGTTCCTTACTTATGCAGGCTGTTAAATCAACATTAAATTATTTTTGACTACGCTCACTTTATGCATTGTCGCATGATCTCAAGGCTTTCTTTCCTCTCTTGCGATCATGCGACCTCTCTCCTTCCGCTATGTCTGCTCAACTACCAACAGCAGCATTTAATTTTTTCCCTTCTTTTTACCTTTGTCGCATGATCTCAAGGCTCTTTTCTCATTCATGAGATCATGCGACCAGTACATTTTTCAGCCGCATCGCATTAAATATAGTTTTATTTTATAATTTTTTTTTGACATTTTTTTTCTGATCGGTTTTTCTCCTGGCAATTCTAGATGCTTCTATGGGTGAAATATTTTTAAAATGTGGAAAATGTTTTTCTTTGTTTGGTAAGACGAATATATACTCTTTATTTTTTTCGTGGCAAATATATTGAGCAATGGCAGCTCTGTAAGCAATTAGCAAAGGCATTAATACTAAGTTTTTATTTTAAAGTGAAAAGGGTCTCTATTCTGTGTTTATTGGCTCTTATATTTGTAGCTATGTGTAATTGTTCTATCTCTACCTCCATCAGTCCAGCCTGGCCCATTTTGTTTTAAGCTATGTCAGCAATAGTTTCGTATAAAAGATTTGCCTCCTGATTATCATGGAGTAGCAGAATATGAGGAATGAAGGAATCTGCTGAAGGCACAATCCGTGACCACCTCCAAATCTTGAATTTTCCTTCCCTTGGGTGCATTTTCAAGAACATCACGGAACGTGTGCTGAAGACACAATCCACCACCAAAGGAAAATCCTGCCTGAGCACTTTTCAGAGTGCATAAAGAAGTAAGTCACGGAATGTGTGCTAAGGACAGAATCCGCCACCAAGCAATAATCCCGCTCCCTACCTTTTCAGAGTGCAAGTCAACGCAGTCAACAGACTCCTCTGCAAGAAATAATCCGTCAGTCCCTTAGATTCCCACTCCAAGGAAATGGGAGGCGCATGTGGAGGACACTCACAGAATGAGTGCTAAACAAAAATTCCTTCACGAAAGTTGAATCCCGCTCCCATACTTATTGGAGAGTAAATTGCACAGAATGGCAGAATGAATGCTCAGGGCAAATTCCTTCACACCTTGAGAATCCCGCTCTGGTTTCTTAGCAAGTGAAAATATTATGGAGTCATGGAATGTATGTAAGGGACAAAATCCTCAACTCACCAAAAAAAAAAAAAAATCTTGCTCCGATGTTTTCTCGAACACAAACAAAGGAAGTCACGGAATGTGTGAGAAGAAATTCGTAAACTCATGCCCAAATGCACTTGGAAGTCAAAACACATCAAGCCACAAATCGATCATTAGGGCGAAATCCCAGAGCATGGAAAATCTTGGAAGATTTTCAAAATTTTAAATCTTGAAAATTCTTAAACTCTTGGAAATTGAAAATTTTGGAAAATGATGAAGTTCATAAAAGGTGAAATTTGTAAAGTCAAAAAAGGGGGAAAGTTTCAAAGAGAAAATATGAAAGAATTTTTATGTGATTCTTATGTTGATTATTTCATTTAGCAAGAGGAAGGAATCCAGTCACGCATGATCAAGGATGACATTCAAGTTCTAGATCTCGAGTTGCAATGTTGAAGACACCAGGATCCAAGTGATCAAGTTCAAGGCATCCAAGGTTCCAAGATCACAATTCAAGTGCAAATATACAAAGGGAAGAATGTCACGTCTTGAAATTCCTTCTCAAAATCCAAGAACATGACCAAAGAATTTCCATGTGAAGAAAATCCAAATTGGCAGAATCATCAATGAAGGAGTTCGATCCATTTCCAGAAGATGAAGTCTCAAGCAAGTGCATGGAAGGAAGTGATCAAAGGAAGAAATGTTTAGAAGAGGTAATCAAAGTGCAACTTAGTTACAAAATGATGCAATAAAAAATATTCCCCAAATCTTAGCAAGCTAGCATGGCACTCAATCATCTTCATTGGTTAGTCAAAGATTCTTAAAGTCAAAGTCAATGCATTTAAGGAAGGGTATCAAGAATAATTCATTCAAGGAAAATTGTGCATTTAATGCATAGTGGGTATGCATAGTGGACATTCATGTAGTGGTCATTTATGACACCTCGCTCTCTTCTTGAGCATGCATGCAAGGTGGGCACTTATTACCCACTATGGTAGTGGATTCTTTTTGCATTGATGTAGATTCCTTTTCTATGCCCTAACCCTAATTAGGGCTTAGGTGGAAAAATCTAGGCCGTCGGTTATTGTTTTGATCTGGGCCACTTGTTGATTTCAAGGACCTATATAAAGGCCTCTTCTTCTCATTTGTAAGGAGCGAATTTTGAGATTGTTGCTTATGAGCTATTGAGACAATAAATTTTCATTAAAGTGTGGTGATTATTTGATGTGTCTTAATGCTTGCTTGGTTTCATTATTCTCTCAATTAGATCAAGTTTAGTAGATGAAGTGTTGTGATTATTTTTGGGGAATATAATGATGTTTTGATGAGTTCCCATGGTTCATACTTTTGATGTTTTAGTGATTCTAAATCATCGTGTAAAGTTAGCCTGAACCCCTTATCCACATGCTTAAATTCAATCATTCATACAAACCCTTGAAGATTGCACCAGTCTACGTGTAGTTGTAGCTTGACTTGGTGAAGCATGACATGGTAATTATGGAACTCGTCCATCAACATACTTTCCTTGGCTATCATTACCTTTAGAAGTAGATTAGGATCTCTTAACACTAAACCCTTTTTTATTTCTGCATATCCGGTGAAAACCCAAAAAATAGAACTTAATTGAAAATCTTTTGATAGTAGCGATATTCATCATGACATAAAGGATTTAAAATGTAAGGCCCCTTGTGATCATCAGCAAATCACATCAACACCGAGCATATCTACGAGTTGAGAAACCTTGGAGTTATTGTATGATCTTTTTGCAATCTTAGCATACGTAGTACTTTGTTCAAGAGAGGATAATATATCTTGGTATTTTGTTCTACTATTTGGTGAATCATAAAACATGCATCAACAAAAACTGGCACTAGAAGGAGGGCATAATTGAAATAAATTTTTTTGAACAAGTTAGAAAATATGCGCATTGGTGATGTGTAAACCCTCCATCGTCACACCATCAACAAAAACTGGTGCTAGAAGGAGGGCCTATATTGCAAGACTTAATTTTGCATATCATGAATTGATATGGTGCTTCCACATAGAGACATCGTATTAGTTTTATAGCCTAATCTTGGATTTGGAAATGACCAAGAAGACATCATTGTAGCATTGAACTCACTCACCTGGAAAGTTAAGAGAAGTGCAGCTGAATATATGCGAGTGAGCTTTGTGTTAGAAGAAGAAGAAGAGAAGGCTCAAAAATTTGAAGTAGCTATTCAAAGAGCATTGGTCATTCAGAGGAATCAACAACCTCCAGCACCTGTAAGAAGGAATTAAAGTAGATTTCACATACTGGAGTGCATTAATTCATTCTTGCCTGAGGTACACTGAAGAATCTTAAGATCCACTCTAGGAGCAAAAGAACTAGAAGAATGAAATTTTGATCCAAAGCCTAGGTGAGGCAAGAAAGACACATCTACAAGTCAGAACTCACCAAGTGTAGCTGATCTTACAAGATAATTTCAAACTCCACCTCAACAATGTCAGACACAAGGGCCCACTCAAGGATCTCAACAAGGAGGTACACAAATTCACTAGTTGATAGTACAAATACCTATACAAGCCATTGTACCTACAGCTACCCAACAACAAGTTCCAGTGATGGCACAACAATGGTGCCCTTAGAATGCATCAGCTCTTGCAACATTTGCTTCTTACAATCATATGCCAAAGAATCCTAAGCATTTCTGCTCTAAGTTCTTTGTGAATGATGTCAACCGCACTACTAATGAACATGTGAAGATTTTTGAAGACGCTCTACAAAACATAAATATTCAAGATGAAGACGTGGCATGCTGATTGTTCCCATATTCACTGGGGGAAGAAGCCTTTTATTGGTATATCAATTTACCCGTGAATTCAATCCAAACATGGCAAGAGCTGAAGGAGGCATTCTTGGGAAAGTTCAGATTGCCTATCACCCCTGCTGAATTGTATAGGCAATTCATTGAGATAAGAAGTCAAGAACATGAACCTATTGGGGCATTCAACAACAAATTTCAGAGGGCCTATTCACGATTGCGTGATCCTTTCTACATAGATGATGATGCCACAAGGGCTTATTTACTATGTAGCCTTGGATTGCTTCACTTCCATGTTCATCCAGAAGACCCATCTGACCCCTGCCAATTTAATCCAAGCATATGCTGAGTCTAAGAAGATCAGTTTACAATCACCAGCAACCGTTGTTGGAGCACCTGGTTACTTTGGGAATGCTAATACATTAAATCAAGGGATATTGAACTATTCTCCTACTTTCAATCATGTTCCTTCTTCTTCTAATCAACTTGTGCTGCATCCGAGAGCTCTGATACCTCACGCAACACCCACACAGCCAGTCTATCTTCAAAATACGACCACTTCCACAAGGACTCAAGAAGAATGAGATGAAATGAAAAACTTAATAGAACAAGTCAAGAAGTTGTCTACTGAGGTTACTTACCTCAGAAATCAGAATAATCAATTGCAAAACTCACAAAGAAATTATCAGTCACATGAAGGAAATAACTGAGGGTATCAAGGAAATCCTCCAACTCACCATGAGAATCATCAAGAAAATAATCAAGGATACCAGAACAACAATCAAGGTTATCAAGCAAATAGTTTTGGGTATCGAAATAACAATCAAGGATACCATAAAAGACCATGTAATACAAATCAAAACAATGGCGGAGTTCCTTCACCATTGGACAATCCAATAGCTTTTGAGAGCCGACCTGCTAATAAAGTTTTCCTAGTGGAAGTAGCATTGTCTGGATGGTGTAGACTGCATGAAACTAATTAGCATTCTGAGTTACAATGCTAAGAGTTTCAAAGAGCAACTAATATATTCAAAGGAGAAGTAAGAAACACTATTGCACCTGAAAATCTTCCACCTATAGGATATGAATTAGTGCCTACTCCTAGATACGACCAGGTGTTAGTCTTTGATAATTTCAAGTCTCCACCTCTTGATTCTCAGGATTACATGCCTATACAAACTAATAAAAAATTCTTGCCTACATCAACAAATGGTCCTGTGGAGGTGCCACGATATCAAGTTCCACCGGAGAATCAACCTCCACCTATTTCCCCAAATGAGCCACTGCAGAAGGATAGATTTATTTTTCCTCCACTTTATAGTAGTGTCCTAGTGGAAGGAGTAAGTGAAGTTCAAGCTTTTCAAAAAACATCTGGAAATGCTCCGTTGAGGACTTATTAGATAAATTATAGAAATCATGAGCCATTGACAACATCAACTCCTCCAAACAACTTTACAAATCCTCCACATCCCAATGCCAGTAATACTCCAAGTCCCCTTAGGGATTCATCCGAGTATCGACAACCTGGTCATGCACAAGGAGAAAGAGGTCAGTCTATTGCGACCAATGCTTCATAAAATCAGAAAGGGAAACTTGTGATGCATTCTACTAGACATAATGGAGGAAAAAATAAAAATCAAGAAAAAGGGTAGAAAGAAAATCCTCCTAGGGAGGAATTCAAGAGGCTAAGCTCTTGTGTACTAGAAGAATTCAAGAAGATAAAAGTAAACCTACCACTGTATGAACTAATGAAAATTCTTGAGATAAGGGATGTATTGTTGGGAAGTCTAAATGATGCACCTCCAAAGATCATCTCGCAGAATGCTTCATACCCACCCAGAGGTCCCCCTAGCAATGCTCAATCTAGTTTTGCACAAAACACAAATGTTGTTGAAAAAGCACAAAGTTCAAGCTTCATCGGGATGGTACAAAACTTTTTTGAGGAAGGAATCCTACAAAATGACCTGTCACATCAAAGAGGAGAGACAATCATAGATCCTACTACTCTCGTAGAACAAATGACAAGTGGGAGCAACACTCAACAGAATGGGAACAATGATGAATTCAACCCTAGGTCACAAAAACCTATGGTTTTCTACAAAGGAAAAGAAGAGTCCACCCCTTTCCTTGTGTCAGTCCGAATTTTTGGAAAAATGTTGCACAACTGTCTAATTGAGTCTGGACCATCAAGTAATGTAATGCCCCTTGTTATATGTAGAAAATTGGGATTAGTCCTATTATAAATAGATAAAAAGGTAACTTAGCTAGATAAGACAAAAGTTCTAGTAGTGGGAAAACTAAACAATATTCATATGCAATTGGCTTCAGATCCACGAGTTCAAAGTTGTATTAACATATCAGTCATGGACATTCCAGAAGGGTATGGAATGCTTTTAAGTAGATAATGGACAAGGAAATTGAATGGATACATAGCTACTGACTTTTCACACATGTGGCTCCCATGGAGAGGAATCCCAAATCAAATAAGGATAGAAAGCACGCCAAGGCTCTGATTGTTGATAACAGAATATGGAGAAGATAATCAAATCCTGTTCATGGAAACAAGTCTGGGCTCTTACGCACCTAAAACTGGGGAAATTTTGATGTTACAAGGTTACAAACAAGGAGGATGCCCATATATGATGCTCAAGTTTGCAGAAGCACCAGCTAATAGTAATTCAAAACCATCAATGACATAAGGAATGTTTGAAAATTTCAAGAATTTTGTCTTGAAAAGTATTAAGCAAGAAGTTGAGCTGGGGAAAGATGCTCATATTCAGAATTTGTTACATAATGCTTTTCATTCTGAAATATCATGCACAATGTGCAAAGCTGCAGTTGCACAAGTTTCAAAGATGGTCCCACAAGTATCAGTGGCACAAAAGTTTGAAGTTGTCAATGTGGAATATCTAAGTCAGGTAGCGACCTCAAAACCACAATATAGAGAAGTTAAAAGGGATGAGAAGAATTTTTTTGAAGAACATGAGAAACAAGTCAAGAAATCAGAGGGTGAACCTTCTAGTACTCAAGCCGATGATGAAGTTTGGACTTTATCATTCAATGGATCGAAATCAAAGAAATGAAGTGGAGCTGGTGTTGAACTTGTTAGCCCAATAGGGGATGCCTATCTCGCAGTGCACAGATTGTAGTTTCCTTGCACAAATAATGTGGCTGAGTATGAATCAATGGTTATTGGTTTTCTCCTCGCTATCCAAAAAGGTGCCAAGATCCTATATGTACGTGGAGATTCAGACATAGTGGTAGGACAAGTTCGAAAATAGTATGCATGTCATGATAAAAGATTGGGTCGGTATCACAACAGAGTTTGGGACTTGATTGAAAGCTTTGATGCCTTCAACATTAAAAGAATAAATTAGACACGCAATCTGGTTGCAAATTCATTAGCTCAATTTGCAAGTTCTTTGGCACCATTGGCCATGGATTGTGTGAAGAAACTCACAGTTGAATTGACTTCGATGCCATCTGTTCCAGAGAACATAACAAACTTCCAAGTATTTGAAGATGATAAGCATATCCTTGATTTCCTGACAAGTTCAAGGGTCTTTGAAGCACAAGTCATCGATGAGGGAGAACCACAACAAGCTCAGTTCAAAATAGATGAGATAATGAATTTGAGGACAAATACTATTCCTAAGGGGACGATTGAGCTGGAGAGAAATTTTTATTCAGACAGATTGAGTGCCCTCAAGTATCAGACAACTGAAGGAGGGGAATGTGAAAAAGTGAACTTAGGGACTAAAGAAAATGTGAAGAATGTTTTTATTGGTAAAGTTCGTACTCCTCAGGAAAAGGAAGATATTTTGAAGCTTATGAGGGAATTCCCAAATGTGATTGCATGGGGATACAAAGATTTGAAAACTTATGATACCTCCCTCATCACACACACAATCCCACCAAAGCCAAATAGTAAACCATTCTAGCAAAGGCAGAGACCAATAAATCCCTTGTTAGAGCCATTGATCCATCAAGAAGTAAAGAAATTGCTTTCTGCCAGAATAATTTTTCCAGTCAGACACTCGACGTGGGTCACCAACTTGGTTCCTATTAGAAAAAAGAGCGGAGAAATAAGATTGTGTGTGGATTTCCACAATCTTAATAGAGCTTTGAAAAAGGACAATTACCTTGTACCATCATTAGATGAAGTGATACAAGTTGTAAATGGATCTCAAATGATATCATTTTTAGATGGTTATTCTGGTTATATCCAGGTGATGGTAGAAGAAGAACACAGGTTGAAAACTGCATTTACCACTAAGTGGGGCACATTTGCATACAAAAGAATGCCCTTTGGTTTGATTAATGCCCAAGCCACTTTTCAGAGAGCCATGGACTATGCTTTCAAGGATTTGGTTGGGAAATGCCTTATTATATACATGGATGATCTCACTATGTTTTCTCAGCACAAAGAAGATCATATGACTGATTTAAAGAGAATCTTTCAAAGATGCAGGAGATATGGAATTTCATTGAACCCAAAGAAGTGCATGTTTGCAGTCACAGAGGGAAAATTATTGGGACATGTGATTTCAGAGCGTGGAATCTCAATTGATCATCAAAGCAATTGCAAAGTTGGGGCTACCAGCTAGTCAGAAAGAGTTAAAGTCATTCTTCAAAAAAATCAACTTCGTGAGGAAGTTCATATTAGGATTTGCAAAAATAGTCAAGCCACTAAATGACATGTTAAAGAAGGGTGGAAAGATAGATTGGACACCTACAGCAAAGAGGGCTTTCAAGGAAATAAAGCAAGCAATTGTGGATGCTCCCATTTTGATCAATCCAGATTACACTAGGCCATTCTACATCTATTCATTTGCATTAGATCATACCTATGCAGCTATCCTTACTTAGAGGACAGAGGAGAAAGATGAGCATCCTATTGCCTTTATGAGCTCACCGTTCAAGGATGTAGAATTGAAATATCCAAACATAGAGAAGAAAGCCTATGCTTTGCTAAAGGCAATCAAGAAATTTTGACATTATATTTTGAGAAGAAAGGTTTATGCAATTGTCCCAGATGTGGCAGTGAAGACACTATTAATGCAGAATGAATTGGGAGAAAGAAGAGGAAAATGGATGTCTATCATTCAAGAATATGACATGGAGATACAACCTATGAAGCTAGTCTGAGGACAAGCTCTGACACAAACAATTGCAATGACTGGTCCCGAATTGGTTCAACAAGTATATGTGATGGAAGAGGTATCCCCAGATGAATGGTATGATCACATTGTTTACTACCTCCTGAATCACAAGTCTCCTACACACCTAAATTCTATCCAAAAGTATGCCTTGAGAATGAAAAGCCAACCATTTATGCTTCAAGGAATAGTTCTATATAGAAAGAATCATGATGGAATCTATTTGAGATGTGGTGGAAAAGAAGAAGCAAAGAAAATACTTGAACATTTTCATAGCAAGTATGGGACTAGTCACGGAAGTAGTCTCTCTATGGCCCACCAGATTTCAAGGGTGGGATATTATTGGCCTACATTGTTTAAAGATGCCTACAAACATGTAAAAACCTGTTACACTTGTCAAATAGCCACAACACGGGAGAGAAATCCTCCAATGCCTTTCCAACCTATTATTGAAGTAAGACCTTTTACAAAGTGGGGGTTAGAATTTATCGGTCCAATTAATCCACCCTCTTCAGGACAACATAGGTACATCCTAGCTGCTACTGATTTCTGTACTCACTAGTCAGAAGGTCAACCACTAAAGAATTGCACGACAGAGGTTGTCATCAAGTTTCTTGAAGAAAATATTGTCACGAGATTCAGATGTCCACATGCTCTTGTATGCGACAATGGTACTGCATTTAAATCTTTAAAGTTTTCAAACTGGGCATTTGATTATGGAATTACCCTGAAGTTCTCATCAAATTACTATCCTCAAGGAAATGGGTTAGCTGAGTCGACAAACAAAAATCTGCTAAGTGTTATCAAGAAGTTATTAGACAAAAATCCTAGGGACTGGCATACACAGCTGAGATTTGCACTTTGGGTAGATAGAATAAGAATTAAGAGCTCTATAGGGATATCTCCCTATCATTTGGTTTATGGACAAGATCCAATTTTTTGCATTTAGTTGAGGATCCCAACATTGCAGTTTATGTAGGAATACATGGAAGGTGAAGACATAGCATGCACACGATTGACACAATTGCTTCTCCTAGAAGAGAAAAGAGATTAGACACTGGAAAAGTTCACAAAACATCAAGCTATGGTAAAAAGATGGTTCGACAGAATGACCAGAGTTAAGGATTTTTGAATTTCAGATCTAGTACTTTGTTGGGATAAGGCCCATGAAAAGAAAGGTGACCATGACAAGTTTGACAATCTATGGATGGGGCCTTTTAAAATTTTTGAGATACTGGGAGATAATGCATTCAAGTTGAGAAATCTGATAGGAAAGGAAGTCTCATTGGCTATCAATGGGAAATTCCTCAAGCATTATTTCTGCCCTTAGGTTTCCTTCTAGAAGCCTACCATGTACATAGTTAGTCTAGAATTTCCCTTGCATTCTTTCATTTTGGTTTTCTTCTAGCTTAGAGGGGATTTTTGTTTTCTTCCGCTATTTCCTTTCCCTTCATTTCTTTCCCATTGGTGGGATTTTGGCTTTTTGTAGTTTAGGTTGTTAGTTTAGGGTTTTGTTTCCCCTAAGCCTAGTTTGCTTAGGTAGTTTTGGTTTTCTTTTGTTTTTGTTGTGGTTTTGGTTTTTTCTAGGTGGCTTGGAGGTTTGGGTGTTCCCATTTTTGTAGGGGCATTGTGTGACTTTAAACTTCATATGAAGATTCCACTAAGTCTTGTTTATCTCATTTCTTGGATAACTATTTATAAAGATCCCTAGAAACTAAGGTTGTCTTTCTTATGTTCATCATTAGGTTGGAATGTAGACTTGACTCGGGAGGTTAATCATGCACTGTATCTTGACACTCGAACTCAGAGATTGCTATATATATATTTCATGCCTAACTATTTCTCTGAGTCCATTTTAGTTTCTTTAGTAGAGGTCATGGCTTGTGAAAATTTTAAAATCTTTCTTCAATGCCACTATAATTCCTAAACCCATAGTGAGCTTCACTGCTCACAAGCCAAGATAAAAAATGCAATATCAATTGAAAAGGATAAAAGAGAAAATAAAATAAAAGTTGAAATAATTGGCTTTTGGGGGTACACAAAAATCTCCATAGGTGTTCAAAAGTATAAATTACCGGAAGTGTCCAGCAATCTCTGTTGGTTTTATAGTGACAACTCTGTCGGGGCTATGGACGCCTGACAGGTAGCGGAGCAATATCCAAGATGCTTTTGGAGTCAAGAAGAATATATAGCTTGCCATGACCAATCTTAGGGTTTTTGAGTGGTCTTGTTGAGTGGGAAATAAAAAATTTGCACACACATAAGTAATTGAAGGATGAGAGTGTCTTGATCCAATATATGATTCTCCTCCCCTTTCGAGTTATGTTTTCTCTCTTTATGATAGAATAAGTTTGTTTGCCAAGGAATTTGGGTTCCAAATAAATTTTTATACTTGAAATGTCTTCAACATTTCACCCATGGAGTCGCTAGATGTTGTGACATTGTAAAACCTCGCCCATCTGCAATGGGACCCCCCTTTCCCTCTGCAGTCTAGCCTAGCCTATTTTGTTTTAAGCTGTGTCATCAATAGTTTCGAATAAAAGATTTACCTCCTGATTATCATGGAGTAGCAAAATATGAGGAACGAAGGAATTTGTTGAAGGCACAATCCACGACCACCTCCAAATCCTGAATTTTCCTTCTCTTGGGCACATTTTCAAGAATGTTACGGAATGTGTGCTGAAGACACAATCCACCACCAAAGGAAAATTCTGCTCGACTACTTTCTGGAGCACATAAAGAAGTAAGTCATGGAATGTGTGCTGAGGATAGAATCTACCACCAAGCAATAATCCTGCTCCTTGCCTTTCTAGAGCATAATTTAACGGAGTCAATAGACTCCTCTACAAGAAATAATTTGTTAGTCCCTTAGATTCCCACTCCAAGGAAATGGGAGGTGCATGTGGAGGACACTCACAGAATGAATGCTAAACAAAAATTCCTTCACGAAAGCTGAATCCTACTCCCGTACTTATTTGAGTGTAAATTGCACAGAATGGCAGAATGAATGCTCAGGACAAATTCCTTCGCACCTTGAGAATCGTGCTCTAGTTGCTTAGCAAGTGAAAATATTATGGAGTCACAAAATGTATGTAAGGGACAAAATCCTCAACTCACCAAAAAAAAGAAATCTTGCTTTAATGTTTTCTCGAACATGAACAAAGCAAGTCACATAATGTGTGAAAGAAGAAATCTGTAAACTCATGCCCAAATGCACTCGAAAGTCAAAACACATCAAGTCACAAATTGATCATCAAGGAGAAATCCCGGAGCATGGAAAATCTTGGTAGATTTTAAAAATTTTGAATCTTGAAAATTCTTAAACTCTTGGAAATTGAAAATTTTGGAAAATGTTGAATTTCATAGAAGGCGAAATTTGTAAAGTTGAAAAAGGGGGAAAGTCTCAAAGAGAAAATACGAAAGAATTTTTATGTGATTCTTATGTTGATTATTTCATTTTGTAGGAGGAAGGATTCTAGTCGTGCATGATCAAGGATGACATTCAAGTTCTAGGTCTCGAGTTGTAGTGTTGAAGACACCAGGATCCAAGTGATCAAGTTCAAGGCATCCAAGGTTCAAAGATCACAATTCAAGTGCAAATATACAAAGGGAAGAATGTCATGTCTTGAAATTCCTTCTCAAAATCCAAGATCATGACCAAGGAATTTCCATGTGAAGAAAATCCAAATTGGTAGAATCATCAATGAAGGAGTTCGATCCATTTCCAGAAGATGAAGTCACAAGCAAGTGCATGGAAGGAAGTGATCAAAGGAAGAAATGTTTAGAAGAGGTAATCAAAGTGAAACTTAGTTACAAAATGATGCAATGAAAAATATTCTGCAAATCTCAACAAGCTAACATGGCACTCAATCATCTTTATCGGTTAGTCAAAGATTCTTCAAGTGAAAGTCAACGCATTTAAGGAAGGGTATCAAGAATAATCCATTCAAGGGAAATTGTGCATTTAATGCATAGTGGGTATGTATAGTGGACATTCATGTAATGGTCATTTATGACACCTCTTTCTCTTCTTGAGCATGCATGCAAGGTGGGCACTTATTACCCACTATGGTAGTGGATTCTTTTTGCATTGATGTAGATTCCTTTTCTATGCCCTAACCCTAATTAGGGTCAAGGTGGAAAAATATAGGCCATCGGTTATTGTTTTGATTCATGCCACTCATTGATTTCAAGGACCTATATAAAGGCCTCTTCTTCTCATTTGTAAGGAGCGAATTTTGAGATTGTTTCTTATGAGCTATTGAGACAATAAAATTTTCATTGAAGTGTGGTGATTATTTGATGTGTCTTAATGCTTGCTTGGTTTCATTATTCTCTCAATTAGATTAAGTTTAGTAGATGAAGTGTTGTGATTGTTTTTGGAGAATATAATAATGTTTTGATGAGTTCCCGTGGTTCATACTTTTGATGTTCTAGTGATTCTAAATCATCGTGTAAAGTTAGCTAGAACCCCTTATCCACGTGCTTAAATTCAATCATTCGTACAAACCCTTGAAGATTGCACCAGTCTATGTTTAGTTGTAGCTTGACTTGGTGAAGTGTGACTTGGTAATTAAGGAACTCGTCCATCAACATACTTTCCTTGGCTATCATTACCCTTAGAAGTAGATTAGGATCTCTGAACCATAAGCGCTTTTTATTTCTGCATATCCTGTGAAAACCCAAAAAATAGAACTTAATTGAAAACATTTTGATAGTAACCATATTCATCATGACATAAAGGATTGAAAACATAAGGCCCCTTGTGATCATCAGCAAATCACATCAACACCGAGCATATCCACGAGTCAAGGAACCTTGGAGTTATCGTATGATCTTTTTGCAATCTTAGCATACATAGTACTTTGTTTAAGAGAGGATAATATATCTCAGTTTTTTTTTCTACTATTTGGTGAGTCATAAAACATGCATCAAAATAGAACAATCCAAAAAAAAATATTAACTATGTTTAATAATGTAATTAAAATCAATGTTCAGTCAAAATATGAAAAGAGGAATTTTACTTTTGCAAGGTATTATGTTCTAAAATGTCATTGATCATTGTGTATGCAAAATGAGGAACAATAGACTTGAAATAAACTATAGGACAAGTTTCACCAAGGAAACACAGTTTCATGAACTTGATGACCATAGAAATACACTAGAAGAAAAGCATTTAGAGGGTTTAGAACTTACAAGGTAGGCATAGAGGTGAGGTCAATCTTTATGATGGCATGTGTAAAGTTTGATTAAATAGCTGTTGCCAACATCCTCCAGTATGATAAAATGGGAGCTTTCAAATAGCTTATGGACCTCCCTCAAAGCATACTAAAGGTAGGGTTTTTATCCCCTCATTCCAACAAAAAATGCAGATGAATCCCAGATAAATAAACTGATCTTTTCATGAAATGCAGATAAATTCTATTTGAGAAAAATTTCATTTCACAAAGTGATATTTTTCCAAAAGTACACATAATCTCATTACATAAATTGGTCTCTTTCTAAAAAGGTGGTATATCGCACCATGTTAAAAAATCTCATTTGACAATCAAATTTAGACAAATATCATTTCACAAGCTAATCTATTTTTTTTAAATGTAGATAAATTTTATTCTAAATAATCATCATCAAAACAGTCTTCTCTACATAAAAGCCAGAATCAAGTGATCTATATCATACAATGGAGTGTGCAATAATGGATCTCAAATCTCCAATAGAATGCAATCACTAGAGACAAAAGAATAATACCAATATTGGTCTAAAAGAATCAGATCAACAACAATAAAAAGATATATCTTTTGTGTAGAAAAAACCTAAAATAACCACTTAATGTTATGTGATATGAATGGGATCATGAAAAAAAAAAATAATGTCGAATCTGAAACCTAACATCTTACTAGCTACCAAACCAAAACCAACACAAAAAAGAAACATACACTAAGCGGTAGGGATCACCAAGCTTAGGAAAGGAAGAGAATGATAGCATCCATAGCTACAAAGAGGGCCATTTTCTCGAGAGTGACCACGGATCCATCACTAACCACAAATATACTATTGGACAACTTACATCAAAGAAAGGTGTTTCTATAAACCCAATGATTTCAGAATGTTTGCCTGAAGAAAACTATTCAGAACAGGTTGCAGAGCTTACAACTATCACCAGTATCTTCCCGCAGGATAAAATGATAGCTTTTGAATAGTTAATGGACCTCCCTCAAAGCATACTGAAGCTCTGGTTTTGCTCCCCCTGTTTCATTACAAAATACCCTCATGGATGTTTATAAAACAAAAAATGTAGAAGCACAAACAAGACATGTGAAGTATTTGACATGATGCCTTAGAGATATGTTACCTAGTTAAATATAGTGACTACAGGGTTTGGACACCATGGATTTGTTGAAAATGTTGTAGAAATATTTAAGCATATCCAATATCCATTTTTTAGAAACAAATCCAGAGACTGAAGACTCTGGGTTATATTTTTGTAAAATCCTCTTTGTTGAAGTGCAGTAAAGGCTTTTTGAGAGATTCTTGTTCAGGCCCGTGATAGATTTTCCCTCTTTCTAGAGAGAATGAATGAATGATTTTAATGATGTCCACAAGGCAAAATATCCTAAGGGACCACTGGATTGGAGTCATAAGGTAACTCTAGATTCTTTTCTAAGTCAAACCCCCTGTTGTGAATCTTGACAATCAAACTAGTAGTTTGGTTGATCGTATCTTCCTTGAATAGGCTGTGCATATTGTTTTCTCCCAAACTAATTTCGTACCAAGCTCGGATGTCATCATAAGCAGTGCACTCAATGATTAAGTGACATTCAGTCTTAATCACACCCGACACATAGAACTTGCAGATTCTTTCTTCCCATTCCTCTTTGGGCCTTTTCCATCTACCCATCTCGCATTTGAGGTGATGAGAGCCCGTCCTCAACTAGGCCACTAACAGTCTAGTTTTTCCTTTAATAGTTGCCCCCAGATATACCTTATCACAATGTTCCCCAGTTGGGCTGAAAACTTTGATGTAATGAGCCTTTTTCCTACCCATATTATTAGTCCACATGGTAGTCCAAAATTTTTCTATGATGAACTTTTTTATTCCACATTAGCATTCGGGCATTCTTGTAACTTGATGTTCCATTTACTCAACCACTTTATATTATGTTTCATCCATGTTTTCTTTCTGCGGACCAAGTTCTCTTTCATTGCAATTTTGGGCCATCATTTGTTATCCATGTTTTTGAGTTTCTTTAGATAACTAATTAACTGAGTTATCGCTGCCGCTTCTAGCAAGAAACTACTTGCTTCAGCTAAGAGAATTTCATATGGGACCGTGATCTTGACTTTAAGACTACTTGTGATTAAATTTTTTTTAATCCTTTCCACCTATCACCAACTGTATTTTGTCATGTCGCCTCCCCAAACTTTGCAGCCATTAAGGATAACTAGCATGACCAGCAAGCCAAATAAAGTTTTCTTGGTTTTCTAGTCCCAAAGTTCAATGTTTCTACATCTATTCTGGAGCAAGTAGGATGCTCTCCACACTCCTTGAATCCTTTTCACTCAACAAGTCTCTGAGTTGAGTCTATAGTGGAGGTCAATCCCCAAATATTTGTATTCTTTCACAATTTCTAATAAACTACCTTCAAAGATGAAGGAAACATGCTTTTCCTTCCTCTTCAAAGAAAAAATCATAATTTTTATTTTGGTAATGTTCACCTGCATCCCCACCTGCTGACAAAAGTGCTCCAAAGGCCCTAATTGATCTCTTAACCCTTGAACAGTTTTAGAAATTGGAATAAGTTTGTCTGCATAAAGAAGAAGCTTTACCACATATCCCGCTAAATGCACCCCTTCACCATCTATCTTGTCTAACTAGGATTCTAGTTTATCAATGTATAAGCCAAACAAAGTGGGAGATAATGGACATCCTTGTTTAACACCAATGTCACTACTGAAGCATTCTGACATACCCTCTTTAGTTCTAATTTTGGCTCTAACCCTCTCGTACAACCTATGCACCACAACTCTAAAAATGTCTGGGATGTCTAAATCTTCCATTCTACTACACAGCTTGTCTCTAGGAACCTGTTAGGCCATTTTTCTGTCATAACAAAATCTTTTGAAAATGGCCTCCTCCCTGCAAATGTTTCATGGTTTGTGTCCTGCCCTGTGTTCCTTGTGTTGTCACCAAGCTTTGGTCCATTTTGCACATGCTGAATCATAAAACCCACAAAGTTAGTCGAGTTTCATGCTCTGCAGGAAATATTTTCAAATTCTACCATAGTGTCAAAAACCTGCAGTGTTTTCAAAAACCCATGTTGTTTTCGGCTTCCCTGCTACCTTTCGATCTGTCGTTATTCCTGTGTGTTTTCGATCTTTTGCTGAAAACCTGTGTTGTTCTTGACCCTTTGCCTTCAAGATTTTATGCACTTGTCTTTTGGTGCTAAAAACTTTGTGTGTTTTCGACCTCGGTCTTAACTGCGCAAGTCCGACCGTGTGGTGGGTCTAGATTCTTCCTTATTGGCTGTCGCATGGCTGCATGTCAGACTTTTCTGACATGCGATCATGTGACTGCTTGCCATCTATCTGTGTGGGTCCCAGTCTTGTTCAGCTGCCTGGTGGTCTACTTTGCCTTAGTGTGCAAGTGCGATGTGAGGTGGGACCTAGTTTCTGGATTGGGTAGAAGGTCCTGACGTGTTGGAGCATCAATGATTGTCATTAAAGCACGAAGGATTTGTCAACGCTATGTGCTTTTGCGACAACCGTCTGATCCTCTAAAAGGTAAGGCTCATGTCTGATTGGTCCATGTGGTGGTGACTTGTCAGACTTGTCAGCGGGGCCCGGTGTCAGAGATAAAGAGATCTACATTCAGCATATGATCACATGGAATATTCTCACCCCATGCGATCATGCACCCACCATCCGATTGGGTGCCGATGGGTGTGTTCATTATGGGCCCATTATTAGATGTGGTCATGTGGCAGCCTATGATTGGCTGTCACATGGTCGCATAGCCCAATTTTTGGCTATGCAATCATGCGACCACTTGCCACGTGTCCCTGGGGCCCATCAACAGAGTGGTGCTGGTTGCAGTTTGGTGGTGTGACATGTGGCAGCTTTGGGTTGGTTGTCGCATGATCACATAACCCAATTTTTGGCTATACGATTATGCAACTAGTTGACATGTGTCCATGGTGGTTGCGGTGGCAGTGCAGTGGCGGTTGCGGTACCTCTTGCGGTGGCGGTTGCGATGGCAGTTACGGTAGCAGTTTGCGAGTTGCCGCATGTTTGCATAGCCCATTTTCAGGCTATGTGATCATGCGACAGGGTGCCACATGTCCCTAGGGCCCATCTGTATTTGTTGGTGGGCTCGGTGGTAGGTGGTGTCATGGCGGTTTCTGGTTGGTCTGTGCTGGCGAGATGGTGGATTTGAACGCGGGCCTAGGTCAAGATTTTTTGGTGGTATCGTGACGGCCGGTGGGGTGCATGGTAGTGGCTTGTCGCATGTTCACGTGAGCCAGTTTTCCAGCTTGCAAACATGTGACATAACCTTTTGTGGCCACGGTCTGGCGTCAGCGATTATGTAGAAGGCAAGTGGTTAGCGGGCTGTCGCATGTTTGCATAACCCATTTTCGGGTTATGCGATCATGCGACCAAACATAAATTGGAGCCTGGATTCTTATGGTGGTAAGGTTTGTGACCACGTAGTTGCATGACTAGAGGCAAATGGTTAAGGAATATGAAGTCCGTGAATTGCATGGTGACAGTTGCATTTTGAGTTTGAATTTCTGAGAGATAGGGGGTACCATGTTTATGGAATTGAATGTAGAAAAGACCCTATTTGGTGAGAAGTGATTGGTTTGCAGTGTGGTCTAAGATGCCATGAGTGTTTGCAGGGGTATTTTTCCATGTGATGTTGGACAAACTTTGTTGTTTGGGGCTTTTTGCAGGTGATTTTGAAATCTTGATTGGTTGGGGTGTCAAGGGCTTAACCCTGGTTACCCGTAGCTTGTTGCATCCTACTGGTTTAGGATTTCAAGGTAACCAGTGGTATAAGTAGTCAAATTTTTTTGACTTATTGAGGGTTCTAAAATTTTTGTCAGTTCTAGTGGTTGTATCAACATTTTGGGAAAAACCTCAGGTATCTTTTGCATATTGTCTATGGTGTTTTCTGAATGAACTTGTAATGCAGGGATTTGAATCCACATACTTAATATAGTTTCTCAGTCTTGGATCTCTCCTTTAGTTGCTCTTAATGAATTCTAAGTTTTCTGGCTCACTACATTTGGTTGCTTATGCATATGTTTCATCTCTCAGCCTTGGTTTAGAATTAGGTTAAAAGTCTTTGAGTGAAGCATAGGTTCATTTGGTTCAATCAGTAAGGATACCTGTAAGTAGTGTAAGAGATGTTTAACTGTATTTATGGCTTGGATTCTCAGATGAATCTAGTAGTTGTCCTTGTGTTTTAGGTTCACTTCAAGTGTGATGCCTAATGGATAAAGCACTGATCTTAAGTTAGTATCCCTGTGTTGATGCAAAGTGTTGCATGGTTGACTGCATCTTGCAGGAAACCAAATTATATTTAATATTTCCAATCCTGCAATCCCTCATAGTTTTGAGGTCACAAGACCATTTTATCTTGCATAGTAGAGTTGATTCAATGAATACCTAGTTAGTGTTTAGCAATCCTTTACTATGATCTGCTATTTAAATCCAAAAGTATAGGGTGTGTAGTGAGTTTGAATTTTGTCTGTATTAGGTGCACCCCCCTTGGTTTTGCAGAGCCAGAAGTAGAAGAGGGCATATTAAGACCCTATAGTTGGTCTAGTTGCCTTGCAGAGCTGTCACATTTGGATTTAACCAGTCCTAATATCAGTCTCAAGGCATATTGGCAGCCATTTGTGCATAAGAGTTTTTGGACACCAACAAGATGGTGACTCTGCTGGGGAGAGTCTAGAAAAAGAGTCAGATATAAAAATAAAGCATTTGCAAAATTTTCTCACCTAGTTGTGAGTGGCAGCTCTGATTTTTCTATGTTTGATCAGTGTTCTTTCTGATAAACAGTGAGTTACTTGGAGTTTTGTATTGGTTGGGAGCAACTCTACATTACAAAATCTGATGTAGTTCCATGGTGAGCTCAAAGATCTACCCTACCTTCTAGTCAACAAAGTTTTCTGATGTAAAACTTCCAGGTATTTATGATTATAATGTTTCCCTATCAAGTATTTAGTGCTAGTATAAAGGGAAGACTGAAATAAGATGAGTGGCTCTCATCTTTCATTTAATCAAATGGAAAATTAGGGGAAAAGTCAGTCTAGGCTACTTGGTTTCCTCAAGTTGGATAGGCCTTTGGACTATGCTCTTCCAAAGTCCATTCACTCTTTTCCTAGTGAGCTTTTGGGTTTGATTCTTGCCTTTGATTGTAAGTTTGATTCAGCAGTCAGACATGTCTTAGCATTCTATAGATTCATTATAGAATATCAGATTTTGGATGAGGATGTTAGCATGATGTTTTTTGGGGGATCCCTCAAGGGAGTTGTATCTAATTGGTATCTAAATCTGCCCCCGAAATGCATTTCTTCTTTGATTGAGTTTAAGTGGTTGTTCTTGGAGGAGTTTGTTGATGATGATGAATGGAAAAGGTTGCAAAGAGACCGTCAGCAAAAGGGGAATGAATGTTGTATTCTAGGGCAATCCATTTCTAGCACTGAGGGTACTTCTTCTGATGAGTCTTTGTCAAAGGAGTATTCAAATTGTGGCAGTGAGTAGGAATCAAGGTCAAGGTGTGCAGGGTCTTCCATTTATTCAAAAATGTCTGAATATGATTATAGTGGCTATTCAGGTGAGGATGATGAAGGCAGTAATGCTGATGTGTTCTCATGTGAATCAGATGAGGCATGGGAGGAAGAGAGTAATGGTGGAAGTGAACACTCCTTCAGTGAGGAGTATGAAGACAAGGAAGTGGTGTTTGAATGTGATATCAGTGAGTCTTCATATGGTTCTGATTTTTCTTCATGTGCTGTGGGTTTTCATGAAGTTGAGATGGGTGCTGATTTTAAAATATTTTCTAATGCTTTATATGATGAAGAATTTGATTATCAGCCCATTTTATGTCATGATGTTCAGCATGGTGCATTGCATGGAATAATCAATCCTCTGTTTGAAGAACATGTGGAGGTCTTAGATTCAGTTGAATCAGGATGCCCATTTTCCAGCTGTGGGTATCAATCTGACTTTTCATTTGAGGTCCAGCCGGTTGCACCTGGGGAAATGCAAAGGCGGGGTCTAGATGAGGCTTTTCAGTAGGCAAAGTATGAGTTCTTTGTGTTTCCAATTGATGGCATACATGAATCAATGAAGAAGAGTAGGTTCTTATCTGATGGTGCTGTTCATGGGTATACTGATTTGTTTCTTCATAGTGAGCAAGGAGAAGAGAGTGCCAAAAGTTTTTACATGCACTATGAAGAAAGCATTTTTGTTCTTCCTGACTTGCTAGTTGAACATGTTGACAGGCCTATGAAGACAAATGAAAACAAAGTGTCCGGTGTTCCTCATGGAGGAAGAAATGAAAATCAAATTTTTGATAGAGGCAGGAATTAACTCATGTTTTTTGCTGTAGGTTTTTGTAAAAATGTACATTCTGTAAATATCTTTGCCTTCCCTATTGTGTGTTGCTTTTCCTTCCTATTCCTTTCATTTTTTGTGTTCCCTATTTTTGTCCAGTGGTTGGTCTGCTCTCCTAGCGATTCTGAATCCTTGCCATGCCTGCAGGAGGCATGCATCCCCAACTAGAGCCACTGTTAGGCCATTTTTCTATCATAACAAAATCCTTTGAAAATGGCCTCCTCCCTACAAATATTTCATGGTTTGTGTCCTGCCCTGTGTTCTTTGTTTTGTCACCAAGCTCTGGTCCATTTTGCACATGCTAAATCATAAAACCTAGAAAGTTAGTCGAGTTTCATGCTCTGCAGGAAATGTTTTCAAATTCTACCACAGTGTCAAAAACCTGCAGTGTTTTTGAAAACCTGTGTTGTTTTCAGCTTCCCTGCTACCTTTCAATCTGTCATTATTCCTATGTGTTTTCAATTTTTTGCCAAAATCTTGCGTTATTTTTGACCCTTTACCTTCAAGCTTTTATGCACTTGTCTTTTGGTGCCAAAAACTTTGTGTGTTTTCGACCTCAGTCTTAACTGCGCAAGTCCGACCATGTGGTGGGTCCAGATTCTTCCTTATTGGTTGTCGCATGGCTGTATGTCAGACTTTTCTGACATGCAATCATGTGACCGCTTGCCATCTATCCGCGTGGGTCCTGGTCCTGTTCAGCTGCCTGGTGGTCTACTTTGCCTTAGTGCGCAAGTGCGATGTGAGGTGGGACCTAGTTTTCAGATTGGGCAGAGGGTCCTGACGTGTCAGAGCATCAACGGTCATCGTTAAAGTGCGAAGGATTTGTCAAGGCTATGCACTTTTGTGACAATCGTCTGATCCTCTAAAAGGTAAGGCTCATGTCTGATTGGTCCATGTGGCGGTGTCTTGTCAGACTTGTCAGCAGGGCCTGGTGTCAGAGATAAAAAGATCTACGGTCGATGTATGATTGCATGGAATATTCTCACCCCATGCGATCATGTGCCCACCATCCAATTGGGTGCTGATGGGTGTGTTTTTTGTGGGCCCGCTGTCAGAGGTGGTCATGTGATAGCCTGTGATTGGCTGTCGCATGGTCGCATACCCCAGTTTTTGGCTATGTGATCATGCGACCGCTTGCCACGTGTCCTTGGGGCCTATCGGCAGAGTGGTGTTGGTTGCAATTTTGTGGCGTGACATGTGGTAGCTTTGGGTTGGTTGTCGCATGATTGCATAGCCTAGTTTTTGGCTATGCGATCATGCGACCGGTTGACACATGTCCATGGCAATTCCAGTGGCAGTGCGGTGGCGGTTGCGGTACCTCTTGTAGTGGCAGTTGCGGTGGCAGTTACGGTAGTGGTTTGCGGGTTGTCGCATGTTTGGATAGCCCATTTTCGGGCTATGCAATCATGTGATAGTGTGCCATGTGTCCCTGGGGCCCATCTGTATTTTTTGGTGGGCTCAGTGGCAGGTGGTGTCATGGCGGGATGGTGGATTTAAATGCGGGCCCAGGTCAAGACTTTTTGGCAGTATCATGATGGCCGGCGGGGTGCATGGTAGCGGCTTGTCGCATGTTCACGTGAGCTAGTTTTTTGGCTTGTGAACATGCAACATAACCTTTTGTGGCTATGGTCTAGCATCGACAGTTATGTAGAAGGCAAGTGGTTAGCGGGCTGTCGCATGTTCGCATAACCTATTTTCAGGTTATGCGATCATGCGACCAAACATAAATTGGAGCATGAATTCTTGTGGCGGTAAGGTTTGTGACCACACAATTGCGCGACTGGGGGAAAACGGTTAAGGAATATGAAGCCCGCGAATTGCATGGTGACCGTTGCATTTTGAGTTTGAATTTCTGAGAGACAGGGGGTACCATGTTTATGGAATTGAATGCAGAAAAGACCCTGTTTGGTCAGAAGTGATTGGTTTGCAGTGTGGTCTAGGATGTCATGAGTATTTGTAGGGGTATTTTGTCATGCAATGTTGGACAAACTTTGTTGTTCTGAGATTTTTTGCAGGTGATTTTGAAATCTTGATTGGTTGGGGTGTTGAGGGCTTAACCCTGGTTACCCATAGCTTGTTGCATCCTACTGGTTTAGGATTTCAAGGTAACCAGTGGTATAAGTAGTCAAATTTTTTTGACTTGTTGAGGTTCTGAAATTTTTGTCAGTTCCAGTGGTTGTATCAACATTTTGGGAAAAACCTTAGGTATCTTTTGCATATTGTCTATGATGTTTTTTGAATGAACTTGTAATGCAGGGATTTGAATCCACATACTTAATACAGTTTCTCAGTCTTGGATCTCTCCTTTAGTTGCTCTTAATGAATTCTGAGTTTTCTGGCTCACTGCATTTGGTTGCTTATGCATATGTTTCATCTCTCAGCCTTGGTTTAGAATCAGGTTAAAAGTCTCTGAGTGAAGCATAGGTTCATTTGGTTCAATCAGTAAGGATACCTGCAAGTAGTGTAAGAGATGTTTAACTATATTTATGGCTTGGATTCTCAGATGAATCTAGTAGTTGTCCTTGTGTTTTAGGTTCACTTCAGGTGTGATGCCCAATGGATAAGGCATTGATCTTAAGTTAGTATCCTTGTGCTGATGCAAAGTTTTGCATGGTTGACTGCATCCTGCAGGAAACCAAATTATATTTAATATTTCCAATCCTGCAATCCCTCATAGTTTTGAGGTCACAAGACCATTTTATCTTGCATAGTAGAGTTGATTCAATGAATACCTAGTTAGTGTTTAGCAATCCTTTACTATGATCTTCTATTTAAATCCAAAAGTATAGGGTGTGTAGTGAGTTTGAATTTTGTTTGGATTAGGTGCACCCGCCTTGGTTTTGTAGAGCCAGAAGCAGAATAGGGCATATTAGGACCCTATAGTTGGTCTAGTTGCCTTGCCGAGCTTCACATTTGGATTTAACCAGTCCTAATATCAGTCTCAAGGCATATTGGAAGCCATTTGTGCATAAGAGTTTTCAGACACCAACATAACCATATCAAAAGATTTCTTGATGTCCACAAAATAATAATAAGCTTCTCCACCTTGGCTGTCCCATAATTTTTCTATCAAGTGTCGAAGAGTGATGTAATGATTAATGGTAGAGTGTATGGGCTTGAAACCTACTTTCCCTTTGACTCTTTTTCCTCCACTTTTAGCCAAGCTGCTGATTCTACGCTCCACCATGCTCCCAAAAAGTTTTTTGAAGAGAGGATTGACTATAATTGTTCGATAATTAGATGGGTTATTGATGTCCCCACTTTTAAAGAAAGGGATGACCATGCTAGTGGTCCAGCCAAAAACCCCTCCCAAATGACATTGTTGAAGACACCTGTGATGTGGGGTGCAAGAAGATCGACTCCCCATTTTAACAATTCAGCATGAACCCCATCAATGTCACTTACCTTTCCACCAGCCACTTTCTTTATCCCAAGTTTGATGACATCTACCATAAATAGCTCCACCGAGGTGTTTACAATGGGGGGAGAGTCCTTCTCGTGTTACTGCTTATAAAGTAACTTATCATACTCTAACCATTTCTTATTTGTAATATTATTCACCACTTCTTTTTTCCTCTATTGGAGTTCCTTCCAGAAGTCTTTGGGATTGCGTTTGCCGAGATGTATTAACTCCCTCCTTGTATTAACATACTCTTTTTTTCTTGAATCAACTTGATATATAACTTCCTATTTTCTTTGCTTGAATCTTTCTCTATTATAACTCTCTTAGCTTCCCTATGTTCCTTGTCATACCATGGATTTGATAGAAACATGTTCGCAACCCTCTTCCTATTGCAAGATCTTTTACATGCCTTTAGCGCTTTGTGTATAATTGGAATAAGCAAAATACTATGCAAATGATCACCCTGGGTAACTGCACAAAGACGAGGGACCAAAAAGGGGGTATAAGATGCCACCTTTTTCCTAAAATCAGAAAACTTTGAACTTCAACAAGAAATTGAAGATAGTTAAATTCAAAATTTTAAGATGTGACAAAAACAAGAGTTTTAATACTCTGAATTTAGTTCCTAAACTACTATCTTATTTTGAAAATGATGCAAACTAAGGCCCTCAAAAAGGGGGAGCACAAAAAGTGGTCCTATTTTTTGTGAAAAAACATAACATAGTGTCTAGTGTGCTGCCCCCTAAAATGTTAACTTTTTTTTTGAATTTTTTTAATCACTCCAATAAGAAGTTAGCTAACACCACGTAGTTTATCCTGGAATTTTTTGGTAATTTTTTGATGAATGCATAATTTTTGATGAATTTACGAAGTGCACACATCCTAAAACATGAAATTTATGTTTGTTCCCCCTAGAAATCATTTAAAACTAATCAAAAATCAAATTTTCTTTTCTATTGAAGTGTGTAGAATCAAGTCTAGTTTCTAAAAATGTAACTTGTTGCAAAATTCTATCAACGAGCCAAAATCTATACCCAAAATACTACATGTTGGTTTTATACAAAAAATAGACATACACACAAAAGAAATTAGAGTTGAAAAACTTAACATAATCAGAATTCAAAATAAAATATATGCTTAGATAGATAACAGACAGATCTGCAATATTATGTCGTCTAATTTTTATGTTCTTGAGCCACGAGTAAACCTAACAAGGAGCACACAAAAAAACATGTCATTTTTTTGTATTCCTACTGGAAAACACGTCTCAGGCCTATTTCAATCATCCAAGTCTTTGGGTTGCATCTCCACGATAAATCCAAGCCTTAGGATTGGTAAAGTCCAATGACTTACAAAGCACGTGTGCCCTATAGGGTGCATGCACTATTGAAATCTATGACTTTCATAGGGCGTGCACCCTATGAAAGTCATAGATTTCAATAGTGCGCTCAACCTATAGCCAGTGTGCCCTATTTAAGACAGATTTAAATAGTGATGAGAAATAGTCAGAGTGTGCGCACGCACGAGATCTCTCTCTCTCTCTCTCTCCACCTTTGTACCCTCTATATTTACCCTTATTACCCTCCACCACCTGTCTCTCTCACATATATATGCACTCTTCCACCTCTCTCTCTCTCCACCTTTATACCCTCTATATTTTCCCTTATTACCCTCTTTCACCCCCATCTCTCTAACACACATATACTCTCTCCCACCTTCATACTCTCTCTCTCTCTCTCTCTCTCTCTCTCTCCACCTTCGTACCCTCTATATTTTCCCTTATTACCCTCCTTCACCCCCTCTCTCTCACACAAATATGCTCTCAACACCTTCCTACTCTCTCTCTCTCTCTCTCTCTCTCTCTCCACCATCCTAGCCTCTATACTTTCCCTTATTACCCTCTTTCATGCCCCTCTCTTTCAGACACACATATGCTCTCTCCCACCTTCCTACTATCTATATTCCCCTTCTCTCTCTCTCTCACCACCTTTGTACCCTCTTTCACCCAATATCTCTCACACACACATATGCTCTCTCCAACCTTCTCTCTCTCTCTCTCTCTCTCTCTCTCTCTCTCTCTCTCTCTCTCTATACCATCGTAGCCTCTATATTTTCCCTTATTACCCTCTTTCACACCCTCTCTCTTTTAGACACACATATGCTCTGTCCCACCTTCCTACTATCTATATTCCCCTTCTCTCTCTCTCTCTAATCCTAGACTCTATATTTTCCCTTATTAACCCCTTTCACCCCTTCTCTCTTTCAGACACATATATTCTCTCTCCCACCTTCCTACTATCTATATTCTGATCTCTCTCTCTCTCTCTCTCTACCATCCTAGCTTATATATTTTCCCTTATTACCCTCTTTCACCCCCTCTCTCCCACACAAATATGCTCTCTCCCACCTTCCTACTATCTATATTCCACTTCTCTCTCTCTCTCTCTCTACCATCCTAGCTTATATATTTTCCCTTATTACCCTCTTTCACCCCCTCTCTCCCACACAAATATGCTCTCTCCCACCTTCCTACTATCTATATTCCACTTCTCTCTCTCTCTCTCTCTCTCCCTCTACCATCCTAGCCTATATATTTTCCCTTAGTACCCTCTTTCACCCCCTCTCTCCCACACAAATATTCTCTCTCCCACCTTCATACTATTTATATTCCCCTTCTCTCTCTCTCTCTCTCTACCATCCTAGCCTATATATTTTCCCTTAGTACCCTCTTTCACCCCCTCTCTCCCACACAAATATGCTCTCTCCCACC
This sequence comes from Chamaecyparis obtusa, assembly GCA_027943335.1. Taxonomy (NCBI): domain Eukaryota; kingdom Viridiplantae; phylum Streptophyta; class Pinopsida; order Cupressales; family Cupressaceae; genus Chamaecyparis; species Chamaecyparis obtusa. The sequence goes on along the minus strand of BSBK01009048.1, from coordinate 397,066 downwards.
TTCGTACTATTTATATTCCCCCTCTCTCTCTCTCTCTCTCCCCAAAAGTGACCTGATCCATCATAGTTCTTGCATTAACACACCAAGTCTTAGATAAAAAAGTTCTTGCATTAGATTGTCCTCTTAGATGACAATGCCACTGCTACACTCTAGATTGCTGAAAATGCTTTATCTACCTTGTCACCATGTCATCTTCATCTACCTACCCTCCAAGAGGACACTTGACTATCCTAATTAATACAAAAGACTGTTCAAACAACCCTACTCTCCTTGGACTATCCTGCCCCTTAATCTGGCATTGTTGTATACCCCAACTAGTATCATGATGTAGAGTACTCTGACCCTATACTGGAACATCCTTGCCAAAACACATCAGTATAGACTCCTTGTGACTCCTTACCAATGGGTGCAACTTATACCTCATCTTTCCTTGTTGAACTACATATATATTTTCATAGCCATCATGCATAACTCTCCTTGAACTTTTCTAAGATCTTCCTAAAATTAGATGCCCACAAGTCTTGTGCATGACATCACACAATACCTTGTCCCTATAACTCCCAACTAAAAACTCAACCATCACTTGATCCTTGACCAACAAATTTTGACTATCATTCACCCAAGTAGCATAATAAGGAGTAGTATGTGCAAAATTTTCAAATTCAATTTCCTAACAACCTCATAAGATAACACATTATGACTTGCCCTTGAATCATATATAAACTTGCATACCTTGCCTTGAATGAGACAATTTGATTGGAATATACCTGGATCTTTTGGTGTTTGATTGCTTCTTCCCATTAGCAAGTACTCTCCTTCTTCTAGATTAATTTCAATGGGTTCTTTCTGCTCATGTTTTCTTGATTCTTCATCAACCAAATTCACTCTTCTATCTCTCCCTTTGTCTTCCTGCCATTTAGGACACCTAAAGGACTGATGGCCCACTTCATTACAATTGAAGCATCTTCTTGTGAATACTCCACTTCCTCTTCCTCCACTTGTTCCACCTCTATATCCACCCCTTTTGTCAGATGGATAGGACTTGTCCTTGTCCTTGTCATTTTGATTCTGAGAATCAGTAGTACCTCTTCCCCCTCTTCCTCTCATGGAAGATCCACCTATAGTGTTGCTTTTCTTCTGTTGTCTCCTTCTTATCTTCTCCTCAGCCCTCAAGGCTAATTAATAGCATTCATCAACTGACCTTGGAGTAGAAAGACTAAGTTCAATTTGGATATTGAACCTTAGGCCCCCCATATACCTTGCAATCTTTTCTTCCATCTCTTCCTCATGATCCACTCTAATATCCAACTTGTGGAATTCCTCTATATACTTCTATAAATCCATCTCCTTTTGCCTGAAATCCCTCATCTTCTTGTACAATTGTACTCTATAATCTCTTGGCAAAAAATTTTCCTTCATCTTGTCCATCATGGTATACCAAGATGTGATCTTGGGTCTCCCATTCTTCCATGTATCTACCTAGATACAATCCCACCACAACAAAGCATGTCCCTTCAACCTGGACTTTGCTATCTTCACTCTATCCTTCTCTTCTATTCGTTCACACTCAAAGCAATTTTCAATTGCACTAAACCAGTCTATCAATTCTTCATCATCCATCTTTCCTCCATACATAGGTAAGTCTATCCTTACCCTTACATCTCCACTCTTTATGGCCTTCACCAGTTTAGCCATCCTTGCATTTTTAGGGTCTACCAGCTCCTCTGCTTGGGTTTCTCCTCCTTCTTCCACTACTACTTCTTCATCCTTCCTGATGCTCTTATCCCTATTCTCCAATGCTACTATCCTCTCCATCATGGTTATCATCAATCTATCCTTCTCATGGCTCTCCTTGTCTCTTTCATGGCTCTCCTTGTCTCTTTGATCTATTACTGCTTTAAGATTCTTGTTATCTGCCAATTTCTCCTTCACAATCCTTGCCAACTCCATGCTGGTCATCCTGATAGGAAACTCTCCATCTTCTCCATCAGCCATGGTTACTTGCTTGACCTGGTACAAGAATCAACTTAGGGCTACTCCTCCCAAGATAGTTCAACTGTAAAGGCTTGTCTAAGGACTCAAGAACCAACTTCACAAGATCAATGCAACTTCCACAAGACCTTTCCCTTACTCTGATACCACTATATGTAGAGGGAAGGGTGGTGGTATTCAAACCACAATGAGAATTGAAAATTTTAGAGGTTTAAGCACTCTAGCCTATCCAAAACCTTAAGTGCTCCAAGGACTTGACTTAGAAAGGCTTCCCACAATATTCTTAAATCATTATTTTGGTTTAAAAAACTTTCAATTACTTGTTTTCAAGGAATTATAGGACTCTAGTTCAATTCCATACTCCCACTTCACAAAGCTTTCCCAAACTAAACTCAAAGGCCTAATAGGCTGTCTAATAATCCTGCAGTAGACATAGAATGTGAATCACTTTACCTTTTCTCAAGACTCTTGACAACGTAATGACATTTACCAACACTCTTTATAGAGTACTACAACATACCAAAAGATTATATATGGTTACCATGGACCAATATACCTGTAGATGACTAACACTCTATTTTTCAATCCATAAAATGACCCAATTTACAAAGGAAGTATGATTTCAAGACCTCTTGGCACTTCTAACTCCTAGATAGTGTCTTCTTATACCTTCAATTTCTCAATTCCAAAAGGAATTTGTCCCAAGGGTTGTACAACATAGAAACCCCCAAATTTTGGCTCCAACCCTAGTTTTTAGGGCTTCCTCAATATCCTAGTTCTACACACTCCTACAAACAATTGATGATGGATTCACCATTAAATGAACATTGTATGATGTTCCCAAACACAAAATATATCCCTTGTTTGGGTGGATTACTCATTGCAATACCCAATCCACCATTTTCACTATTTTTCCCCTATTCTGGACCATGATCACACTTACCCCACTCTACTCTACATATGAAATGTTAATAACTTATAATATAGGTTAGATTATGTCATTCCATGAAGATTAGGCCTTCTACATTCATGGAATGACCTCCATTTCTATTAAAGCCTTACTGTGACAGTAATATCAAAGCAAAGAAATACTATTTAGATCAACTGGTGCAACAATAATCTCAGTCTAAGAGTAAAATCATTCAATAATAATGATAATTTCATAAAAAAACCCTAATAATTCATCAAGATGCCAGACCAATCAAATTGAGACACAAAATGAATGAGTTTGCAAAAATTAGATTGCTTTATTGCCTATTGTTTTCACCAAATTTGTATACACCGGTTAAATCTAATTCAACAATAGTAGAATTGAAGATGCAAATCCCACTAATTCATTAACATACCAGTCCAATAAATTGGAGACTCAAAAGATCAGGAAATTTGCAAAAGATTGAAAGTTTATTGTTTGTTGTTTCTCCAATCTATACATCTAGATTCTTTCTCACCGTCCTATAACAAACACTTCATCTAAATATATAACTTCTACAATAACCATTTGAACCAACTATCATCATTGAATTGAAAGGCTAATGTCTAAAACAATAACAAATCAAAACTTCTCTCTAGATTTTCTAAACTAGTCATTTTTGTTTAAATATTTGAATATTAAAATAGCAAAAGGCTTTATTTGAAATTTTTAACAATAAGCCCTTTCTTAGGGACTCTTAGAGATTTAAATTCCACAATAGCCTATTCTAGATGCCCACAACCATTTAATGAAATTTGGACCACCTTAGTTCATTACAAACCAAACTATTAGTGCTTTTGAGGACATTACAAAATGAAATGTAGTCCTTGGAGAACTTCACAAATTGGTTGAAGAATTGCATTATTTTAGTTTCATTATAGGACTTAAGATCCTCCAATTGATCTGATGACCCTATTTATACATTCCTTCCTTTAGATTTGTTTTGAGGGTCTTTGAGGTCTCCATAATCTTCAACTTTGGCTTGGTTGTGTGTGGTGCTCCTGCACCATACTCCCAACCATGAAAAGAAATCTTGCCCCAAGAGTTGACCTGTCTTTCTGACCTATTGGTCTTTGCTCCCATCTGTTGCTGAGGGATGAAATTGTCCCCAAAAGTGACTTGCTCCTTCACCATAGTTGCTGCATTCACACACCAAGTCTTAGATAAAAAAGTTCTTGCATTAGACTGTCCTCTTACATGACAGTGCTGCTGCTACACTCTAGACTATTGAAAAGGCTTTATCTACCTTATTACCATGTCATCTTCATCTGCCTGCCCTCCAAGAGGACACTTGACTATCCTAATCAATACAAAAGACTATTCAAACAACCTTGCTCTCCTTGGACTGTCTTGTCCCTTAATCTAGCATTGCTCTAAACCCCAACCAGTATCATGATGTAGAGTACTCTGACCTTGCACTAGAACATCCCTGCCAAAACACATCAGTATAGACTCCTTGTGACTCCTTACCAATGGGTGCAACTTATACCTCATCTTTCCTTGTTGAACTACATATGTATTTTCATAGCCATCATGGATAACTCTCCTTGAACTTTGCCAAGATCTTCCTAAAATTAGATGGCCAAAAGTCATGTGCATGACATCACACAATACCTTGTCCCTATAACTCCCAACTAAAAACTCAACCATCACTTGATCCTTGACCAACAAATTCTAACTATCAGTCACCCAAGTAGCATAATAAGGAGTAGTATGTGCAAAAGTTTTCAAATTCAATTTCCTAACAACCTCATAAGATAACACACACACATATGCTCTTTCCCACCTTCCTACTATCTATATTCCTCTCTCTCTCTCTCTCTCATGTAAGAGCCAAGGGTATTTGGTGTTCAGTTGATTGAATTTCCTAACTCCTTATGCAGAGTTCCCAACCCCTAGCTTCACACCTTTGATAAGTACATTAAACATTGCTACAACTTGTGGACCTATAAGTGATGAATGCCAGAGTAGGATCCATAGCATGATGGACTCAAAATCCTAGTCACTGACCTGAATGTGTAGATGACTAAGTGGCCTAGAAAACACTTCACCCTTCAAGGGAGACTTCTATCATGAATGTAGCTGAACAACAATATATCAAATGTTACAACAAGTTGAATTTGGTGCCTCCATGTTCATTGTCACCTTAGACTAGATTTGACTAATAGTCTTGTGTTACAACACCAATCAGTGTTATTTAAAGAATCTCCAAATAAAATAAAAACACATCTGAATCGAGTTTAGATGTGAGTGCCTAATTCAAGATTCTAAGTTTTGACAAGGTATAATAATTCTGATGCTGGAGAAAAATTGGGACCAATTGTTGTTGGAAGGATTGAAAAAGATGGGTTACTGGTTCAGTATGAGGGAGGAGCCAATTTCTATTCACCCAATACCTTCAGCAAAATGGATGGTCTCCTACTTCATTCGAGTGTTAAAATAGTCAAAGATGAGAAACTCTATTCCTAACACCAGTCTATTGTTTTTACTCAAGTCTTCAAGCAATGTAGGAATCAAGATTCACAACTGGGTACCCCCTTTTAACAACCCACCAAATTCAAGATCACCAAGGGTTGAGACACTGACAAATGGCATCGAGCATTTGTTGACTATGCAGGGAAGTCAGCTAGGGCACACCCAAAGAATGCAATGCTTGAGACCAAATGTTTCTTCCTCAAGGTCAAATAGAGTATCAGAAGGAAGACCTGCAAGTACCAAATCCACTATCTGGTCTTGATGCTTGTTCGATGGGGATTTATGCACTGTTGTGCATTATTCTATTGGGGCAAACCTATGGTATCCACCTAGGGCTCGCCCATATTTCCATTTTCCTGAATGATTCTACTAACTAACCTAGGAATCTTCAAAAGCATGTTCAAACAGAGCTTTCCACCCAAAATCAATTGATTTCCATGGTGGAAAAGCCTCAACCAAACAAAATGATGTGGCAACCTTTGTAAGAAGCCAAAACGCAGGTTGTGAAGGTTCAAAACCCAATAACTACTACCACAGGAAATGGTTTTTCATCAAATCGATTGTATTTGAAAGGTAGAACATGGGGCTTTAAAACTAAAGTAGTCTCATCTATTGCCAGAACCAAATGGAAATCTATAAGTTACTGATATTGCCGAGTTTGCAGGAAAAATGGGTTATTTTTATTGATTGAGAAAAAATTACATAATGTCCTACCTTCTACCTGACTATGGGATTAAGAAAGCCATCCCCCAATGGCTTTACTAGAGAGCTTAACCATCTAGCTGTTGGGGTGAAGGATTACAAATAGTTTAACCATTATTGTTAAACTGAAACAAAATTCAACCCATCTTTTGTAATTATGCAATCTCTGCAATTATGTAGTCCAAGAGCAATAAGCTCAGCTAACAACTTAAGCATTTAAAAAAGTAAGTTTCCTTATTTGCAAATCAAAACTATTAACTATCCTAGAAACTATCCTTTAATGATCTCCATGACCATAGTGCATCAAGTGGCTTATTAAGTGGCCAAACTTGTGACTAGGCCTTACATTTGGGTCATAAAGCTTTTCCTACCTCTAGACCTTAACTTTCAAATGCCTCTAATTCATAAGGAACAAGAGTTTATCAGATGTTTGTGAGCATGAGGCTTTATGTGCTAAGAGGTGGTGCTCCTACACCATACTCCCCATGACGATTAGAGCTCAAGTTCCTACTTGAGTTGAGAAGATCCAAGGTTGACCCATGTGCTTTGATCTAGTCCTTTGTCATCCATGTGGCATCAATATCTGGAAGTCCCATCCACTTAACCAAATACGACATGTAGGTCTTCTTGCAGGTCTTCTTCCATTCCCTAGTGGCAAGGATCTTCTCTAGCTGAACAGGTGTACTTGGAGGAAGGTTGGTAACATAGGTATCATCTGGAGTGTCATCAACATCTATTTGAGTCATAGAAGAACCTACACCATCTTTAACAAGAGTCAAATATACAACATTAAAAATAGGAGAAATAAAGAGTGTAGGGGGAAGAGATATCTTGTATGCATTTTCACCCATCTTATGCAGGACTGTACATGGTATGATCTTCTTCATGTGAAGCTTGGTGTGGCTACCTTTAGGAAGTCTTTCTGGCCTAAGGTAAGCCCAAACTTTATCCCCTATCTGAAAGTGTACTTCCCTTCTTTTATCAGCATTTGTCTTATACTTGAGAGTGGTGTGTTCGAGTTTTTGTTTTACTTCCTTATGCACTTGTGAAATGAAATCTACAAACTCTTCACCTTGGGCACTAACTTTAAAGTTTGAAGGTAAATCAATAAGTTCCAATGGTCCTTTAGGATGTAGCCCATAAATAGTTTGGAAAGGATTTTTCCCACTAGATCTATTGATGGAGTCATTAAATGCAAATTATGTCTGGGGCAAGATGACATCCCAACTCTGTGAGTGCTGCTTGGTGAGGCATCATAATAGATTTCCCAAAGATCTATTTACTACCTCTGTTTGGCCATCTATTTGAGGATGATATGCTAAACTATGTGTCAGATTTGTGCCCAATTTCTTGTGGAGTGTTCACCAAAAGTGTCCTTGGAACTTAACATCTCTGTCTGAAACTATAATCTTAGGTAGTCCATGAAGTCTAACTACTTCCTTGAAGAAGAGTTGTGCAATGTGAGAAGCATCATTAGTGCTCTTGCAAGGGATGAAGTGGGCCATTTTGCTGAATCTATCCACAATTAAAAATATACTGTCAAATCCCTGCTTGGTTCTTGGTAAACCCATGACGAAGTCCATGGATATTGACTCCCATGGCCTAGAAGGTATCGGTAAAGGCTGGTAGAGTCCTTGATTTGTAGTGACTCCTTTGAATTCTTGGTAGATTGTACAAGATTGAACAAACTTCTTGATGTCAACAATCATCTTAGGCCAATGGTATCTCCTCTTCACCAATTCTATGGTCTTGTCTATGCCAAAGTGACCACTCATACCTCTGCAATGTTTCTGCTTTATGATATTAGTTCTCATAGAACATTTTGGGATACAAAGTTGGGCACCTTTAAACAAAAGACTATCTTGAATCAGATATTCTATGAAATCAGTACGGTACCTATCAGAAAGAGTAGTAGGCTTCACCAAAATTTGAATCATCTTCATATAAGTGTTTTAAAGAATAAATTCCTAGGCTTGAAAACTAAACTTCTTCTACGAAACCCACTCTTCTGCTGAGAGAATCTACAAATTTTTTTGCTTGTCCTTTCTTGTGCTTTATTGTGAAGGTATAGGACTACAACTGCTCCATCCATTTGATATGTTTGACACTAAGCTTCTCTTGAGAATTCATAAAACTTAGAGCATGGTTGTCCATGTAGACAAAAAATTCCTTAGGGAGGAGTGCCTCCATTTCTTGAGGGCCTGTACTATAGCATACAACTCAAGATCATAAGTAGAGTACCATTTCTTTGCATCATTTAATTTTTCAGAAAAGAATGCTATGGCTTTCCCTTCTTGACTTAGGATATCACCAATTGCTAGGTTACTTGCATCTGTTTCCACAGTGAAAACCTTCTTAAAATTAGGCAAGGTTAGGATAGGATATTGTGCTACTCTATTTTTCAAATATTGAAAAGCATCATCAGCCTCTTTAGTTCAAACAAATTTAGTTTTCCTACCCCCTTTGATTGTATCCAGCATTGGAGCACATACACGACTAAAGTTCTTAATTAAATTTCTATAAAACGTAGCAAGACCATGAAAAATTTTCACATCACCTTGGGTTTTAGGAGTTGGCCAACTTACAATTGCCTCTACTTTGTCCAGATCCATTTTTAGCATTCCTTTGGATATGACAAATCCCAAGAAGGTGAGTTCCTTTTGCATAAATGTGCACTTCTCCAAATTGATGATCAACTTGTGATCATGAAGTCTTCTCAACACCCACTCAAAGTGGTTCAAATGCTTCTCTTTGCTGCTACTAAAAATCAAAATATCATCCAGATAAATAACAACAAATTTTCTAATAAAATCAGAGAATATTTCATTCATGAGTCTCATGAATGTACTAGGCACATTGCTCAGTCCAAATGGTATTACAATCCATTCATATAAGCCTTTGGTTGTCTTAAAGGTGATCTTCCACTCAACTCCCAATGTTATTCTGATTTGATGATAATTGGATTTGAGATCTATCTTTGAAAAGTAACCAGCATTTCCAAGTTGATCTAGTAAGTCTTCTATCCTTGGAATGGGGAATCTATATCTGATTATGATTTTATTAATGGCTCTACTATTTGTGCAAAGCTTCCATTTCCCATCCTTTTTAGGTGCTAGGATTGATGGGACAGCATAAGGACTTAAGCTCTTTTCTATTAATCCCTTCTCTAACATCTCCTTGATTTGTCTTGAGATTTTAGCATTCTGATCGGAGGTCAACTTGTAAGGTGTCTTGTTAGGTAGTGAAGCACCCGACATGAGATCTATTTGATGGGTGACATATCTCAATGGTGGGAGGGTAGGGGGTAGTTCATTTGTGGCTACCTCTTTGTATCTATCAAGCAGTTCTTTGACTTCACTTGGCATGTCTCCTATCTCTTTAGAGACTTCCTTGTCTTTGGGTTTGAAAACCAATACATACCCTTCACTATCTGATTCCCTCAATGTTCTTTCCATTTCCTTCCTATTGACAACTACCATAGTGGACTCTTTGTTGGCTTTTTGATTTGGTAAACATTTCATAGTGTAGGTGACTCCTTCTTTTACTATGGTGTAAGTATTCTTCTTGCAGTTATGTGTGGCATCCACATCATACTGCCATGGCCTTCCCAACAAGAGGTAGCAAGCATCCATTTCAATAACATCACACAAGACTTTGTCTTTATAGTCACCTAAGGGGAATTCTACTAATGCTTGTTCAGTTACCAAGGTTTGTTGTCCTTTAGGGAGCCAAGATACATGATAAGGACATGAATGAGGGATTCTATTCAAATTTAACTTTTGTGTTATTTCCTTAGAAACCATATTTTTAGTTGAACTAGAATCAATAAGTAAATTGCATATCTTTCCTTGGCACTTTATCTTTGTCCAGAACAAGTTCTTTCTTTGGGATGGCTCCACGGTCTGCAGTACTTGCAAGAAGGTTTGTCTCCTCATCAGACTTGTGCTCTCTTCTAGATCTAGATCTCTCAGATTTGGATTGCTACCTTTGTTGTCTTCATGAATCAGTTGAGTTCTCCTTTCTCCCTGATTATTGTGCCCCTTCTCAAGACATCATCTAGTGTGGTGTCCAAGCTAATTGCAATGGTAGCATCTTAAGGGACCATTCCCTCTTCCTCTACCAAAGGGTCTTCTACCTCTAGAGTTTCCTCTAGCATTGTTCTCACTCCTCTTTGACTGATTTTGATCAAGGGGTTTGTTGTTGTTGCTGGACTGTCCTCTGTTCCAAGAGTTACCTCTACCTCTAAAATTCTTGTTGAAGCTATTGTTATTGTTGCTGGTGCCCCTACCCCTATTTTCTTGTTCTTGTTTTCTCTTGAACTTCTCCTCCACCTTCAATGCTAATTGAAAGCATTGTTGTACTATTGTAGGACTGGTTAGGCTCAATTCATCTTGAATCGAGACCTTCAAACCTTGCATGTACCTTGCAAGTTTTACACATTCTAGCTTTGTCATCTTAGTCTTCATAACAAGCCTCTAAAATTATTCCATATATGATGAGACATTCATCTCCTTCTATCTCAAACTCATCCTCCTTTTATGGAGTTGAACTTCATAGTCCACAGGGACATATGCTTCCCTGATTTTTCTCACCATCTTCTTCCAAGTGGTGATCTTCTGCTTTCCACTCTTCACTCTATCATCATGGGTGAAGTTCCACCATGTAAGTGTAGCCCTTGAGTCTAGACTTGGAAATCTTTATCCTCTGATTCTTAGGGATATCTTCACAATCGAAGAAACTTGATAGGGCATCCACCCAATCCATTGTAGCATCTAGATCCATCTTCCCATCATATGTCGGTAAGTCAAGCTTAGAGTCCATGGTTCTTTTCTCCATAGATTTGAGAGTCTTCACTAGCAACCTCTGATCTGCAAAAACTTCTTCTTCTTCCTGTAGAAGGGGTTCTTCCTCACTCCCTTCCTCAACATTCTCAAAGTTACCACTAGTCTTCTTATGAAGCTCTTGCTTAAGCCTTTCTACTTCATCCATTACTCGCTGCATCTCTGCATCTCTCTGTGTATCCAGCCTTAGTCTTTTCTCCCTCAAGTACCTAACAATCTTTGGATTGGTCATCCTTGTGGATAACCCACCTTCTTCATCTCCCGACATGGTGGCTAGAAAATCCTTTGCCCCAAAAGATCTTGGGTGCTTTGATACCACTTGATGTAAGAGCCAAGGGTATTTGGTGTTCAGTTGACTAAATTTCCTAACTCCTTATGCAGAGTTCCCAAACCTTGGCTCCACACCTTTGATAAGTACATTAAACATTGCTACAACTTATGGACCTATGAGTGATGAATGCCAGAGTAGGATCCATATCATGATGGACTCAAAATCCTAGTCACTAAACTGAATGTGTAGATGACTAAGTGGCCTAGAAGACACTTCACCCTTCAAAGAAGACTTCTATCATGAATGTAGGCCGAACAACAATATATCAAATGCCACAACAAGTTGAATTTGGTGCCTCCCTATTCACTGTTTCCTTAGACTAAATCTGACTAATAGTCTGGTGTTACAACACCAATCAGTGTTATTTAAAGAATCTCCAAATAATAATAAAAAAATCTTAATCAGGTTTAGATGTGAGTGCCTAATTCAAGATTCTCAGTTTCAACAAGGCATAAGAATTTTGATGCTGGCGCAAACTTGGAACCAACTGTTGCTGGAAGGATCAAAAAAGTTGGATTACTGGTTCAATATGAGGGAGGAGCTAATTTGCATTCACCCAATACCTTCAGCAAACTGGATGGTCTCCTACTTCATTCTGGTGTTAAAACAGTTGGAGACTAGAAACTCTATTCCTAACACCAGTCTATTTTGTTTACTCAAGTCTTCAAGCAATGTAGGAATCAGGATTCAAACCTGGGTACCCCTTTTTAACAACCCACCAAATTCAAGATCACCAAGGGTTGAGACACTGAGAAACACCATTGAGCATTGGCTGACTATGTAGGGTAGTTGGCTAGGGCACACCTAAAGAATGCAGTGCTTGAGACTGAATGTGTCTTCCTCGAGGTCAAATGGAGTATCAAAAGGAAGACCTGCCAGTACCAAATCCACTATCTAGTCTTGATGCTTGTTCGATGGGGATTTATGCACTGTTGTGCATTATTCTATTGGCGCAAACCTATGGTATTCACCTAAGGCTCGCCCATATTTCTATTTTCCTAAATGATTCTACTAACTAACCTAGGAATCTTTGAAAGCATGTTCAAATATAGCTTTCCACCTGAAATCAATTGATTTCCATGGTGGAAAAGACTCAACCAAACAAAATGATGTGGCAGCCTTAGTAAGAAGCCAAAACACGGGCTATGAAGGTTCAAAACTTGATAACTACTACCATAGGAAATGGTTTTGCATAAAATCGATTGTATTTGAAAGGTAGAACATGAGGCTTTAAAACTAAAGTAGTTTCATCTATTGCCAGAACCAAATGAAAATCTATAAGTTACCGATATTGCCAACATTGCAAGAAAAATGGGTTATTTTTATTATTTGAGAAAAAATTGCATACTATCCTGCCTTCTACCCGACTATGGGATTAAGAAGACCATCCCCCAATGACTTTACAATAGACCTTAACCATCTAGCCATTAGGGTGAAGGATTACAAATATTTTAACCATTATTGTTAAACTGAAACAAAATTCAACCCATCTTTTGCAATCATGCAATCTCTGCAATTATGCAGTCCAAGAGCAATAAGCTCTGCTAATAACTTAAGCATTTAGAAACTTAAGTTTCCTTATTTTCAAATCAAAACTATTAACTATCCTAGAAACAATCCTTTAATGATCCCCATGACCATAGTGCATCAAGTGGCTTATTAAATGGCCAAACTTGTGACTAGGCCTTACATTTGGGTCATAAAGCTTTTCCTACCTCTAGACCTTAACTATCAAATGCGTCTGATTCATAAGGAGCAAGAGTTTGTCAAATGTTTGTGATCATGAGGCTTTATGTGCTAGGAGGTGGTGCTCCTACACCACTCTCTCTCTCCACCATCCTAGCCTCTATATTTTTGCTTATTACCCTGTTTCACCCCCTCTCTGTCTCAGAAACACATATGCTCTCTCTCTCTCTCTCTCTCTGACCTACCCCTTCCATGTATTATTTTTCTCAATCTGTTCTATCTCTTCATTCAATGCATTTATCCATTCATCATTCTCAAGTGCAACCTTAACATTTTTTGGTTCAAACTTAGAAACTAATCATGAACCTTGTCTTAACTTACTTCTTGTCTGCATGCCAGCTTGCTTGTCCCCAATGATTTTCTTCTCAGGATTATGTCTCCCGAAAAATCTTGCTAATACCCGATCTCTTCATTGTTGTTCATCCTGTTCTGGTTCATTTCCTTGCTCAGTAGCCTCTTCCTAATCCTCAGTTTCCCTTTGTTGTTCCTCAGTGTTGTTTTCCTGATGCCCGATTGACATAGCTTGTGGCTTCAGTAGGTACTCTGGATGTTCAATGTAAGTGAATCTACCATAGTCTTCCGGCTCCCTAGTACTTTCTTGATCATTTTTATCATCAAATTCATCAACTCTGACATTAGCACTTTTAATCATTTTATTAGTAACTTTATTCAAACACTTATAAGCTTTAATTTTAGTGGAATATCCAAGAAATATCCCTTCATCACCTTTAGATTCTAACTTTCCATTTCTTTCATCTTTCAGAATAAAACATTTGCTACCAAAAATTTTGAAGTAACTTACAGTCAGTTTGTGACCAAACCATAACTCGTAGGGTGTTTTGTTTGTGTCCTTCAATTGTACTCAGTTTAGAACATATACAGCTATGCTAATGGCCTCTCTCTAGTATGTCTGGGCAACATTATTTTCTATCATCAGTGTCCTTGTGCAATCAACAATTGATCTATTCCTCCTTTCATTAATCCCATTCTACTGAGGTGTTCTCAGAGCATAAACCTATATTTTTATGCCATGCTCATTACAATAGTTAGTGAATTCATTAGAAATAAACTCAACACCTCTATCAGATCTCAATAATTTTAATTCTTTCCCTGTTTCTTTCTCTACTTTTTCTTTGTACCATTTAAACAACTTAAATACTTTAGATTTCTCTTTTAAAAACATAACAGTCATCAATCTAGTGTAATCATAAAAAAACCATAATGAAATATCTATATTGATAGTAGCTCTAAGTTCTCATGGGACCACATAGGTCAATGTGAACTAACTCCAAGATTCTCTTTGTTGAATAGTGTTTACTCTAAAAACTAGATTTTGTCATCTTAGCTTTCTCACATTGATGACACATAACATGATCCGGTTTAGTTAGGCTAGGAAGACCTCTATCATTTTTATTTCTACTGATCTTAATCATGTTATCAAAGTTTACATGACATAACATTTTATGTCATAGCCATGCTTCCTTATTTTTCATCATCAAATAGGAAGACTCAACATTGTCAAGATAAAACAAGTTACCTTTGGATTTTGCTCCTATTCCAACAAGTTTTCCTCCATCATCAAATATCTTTACCTTCTTGCTCTCAAAAGCTACTTGGTGACTTGAGTTGTTAAGTTATGCCACACTTAGCAAATTTTAATTTAGTCCTTCTACCCAATAAGCATTATCACATTTGATTTTATCACTTATCAGTAAAGATCATTTTCCTCTAACCATACATGGTGTATGATTACCCATTTTTATTGATCCTCCATTATATTGCTCAAGATGATCAAACTTTTCTTCATCGCCAGTCATGTGATGCATACAACCACTATCAATGATCCATGTATCATTTTTATTAACTTTAGAAATGAGTGATGTCTCTACATACCTTTCTTCTTCCTCAGAATCATTCTTCATCGTAAAAAAAAACTAATTCAACATAATCATCTATGTCAGTATTAGTATCATTCTCTTCAGCAATGTAACATACCTTTTTTCCCTTATCATTGTTGTCTTGGTTATCCCTATTGTAGTGTCGGTAACTTCTATTGTTTCTCCTCCCATAACTTTATTCACCAGATCAATCTTTGTTTGTATCATCTTCTTTCCTATTTGGGCATCTAGCAGCAATATGGCCAACTTCTTTGTAGTTAAAACATGCTAAAGTCAATTTACCCCTATATCTACCTTTACCTTTAGGTAACCTCCGGGCCATAAGAGCTTCAAGCTCATCAAGCTCATCATCAGTATTACTGTCACTATTATCATGTCTACTGATATATTTACCGATATTCAAAGAAGACATAAAAGTAGACTCAACAGACGGTACAACACTTTTATCAAAGTTGTTCAACTCAAAATTTGTTAGCTTACCAATTGGATTATCAAGAGTAAGATTACTACTAGGCACAAACCTCATTTCATGTAATGCATATATTTTGATTGTATAAGTAGGCAATAAGGTTCTCAAAATTTTACTTACCACTGTATCTTTGTTAATGACACCACCATATCCTCAAATAGCATTAACTACCTCCTTGATTTGATTTGTATATTGCACAATGTTCTCTCCTTCTTTCATTTTTATATCATCAAATATCCATCTTAAACTTTCAGCTCTGGCTCTTTTCACATTTTCATCTTCACCATAAACTTGAGCAAGTTTATCCCACATTTCCTTTGAAGTAAGACAGTCCTTGACATCTTCAAATTCAGCATCAGATAGAGCCAAAAAAATCTCCATCATAGTAATATTATGCTCATGTCTATCTCTCAATTGATCAAGAGTCAAAGGTCCTTTAGGCGGTGCTAAGTAGCCATTATCAAATAGGGTGAGGGTAGAATTCCCAATTCTAGATATATGAAGTCTCATTCAGCTTTGCCATATTGTAAAATTGTCCTTGCTCAACTTTGGCACTTCCCTCTTATACATTTTGTGATCTTTCTATTGAAGTTCTTAAAACTCTGTTCCAAGCAACCAATGTGCTCTAATAGCAATTGTTAGAATAACTGAGAGGGGGGTAAATTAGTTAGATTAGTTATCCAATAGTCTCAATTCTAAAATGTATCACTTAAAACAAATTCAAAAAATTTCTGCAGCTCGATAACATAAAATACTAAATTGTTTGTGCCTTTACTGATTACGATTCAAATGAATTACTATAATTACCAACCAAATCAAATATGTAATATGTAAAGAATGATAAAAAAACATTCATCGTGCAGAAATACACAAGACAACAATTTAACGTGGAAACCCTATTAAGGGAAAAACCACATGGGACTGGTAACCCAAAATACTTTTCACTCTTCTGAAGTGAGCTTGGTGAAGAGACAACCTTGTTAAAGGTTACAAAACACACTATAAGGTGTGACCTTTTTAGAGGATTTAAGACTAACATTTATCATCCAACCAACATTCACTATGGGGTTGATAGGATAACAATGTACATTCTATGAGTGACATGGGGCAATCATAAGATAGTTAAGTCCACTCGGTTAAGAGATTTTTCTGTTACAATGTTAAACTAAAATAGTCGGTGATCTAATTACAATACAACTTGATTTTATAGATGTTCAGATCTATTCTAAGCCCATAAAAATCCTCTGATCAATATTTCAATTCAGTTTTTCAATATTCAATAACTTCTATCACTCAATAATAGCTCTCTGAAACTCAGTTAATTCTATAGTTCAGTTCTCCTTCAACCAGTCTGATCAAACATGCATGAAGCTATGTTCATGCGAAATCTCTACAGTCTCCTTCTTCTGGCATAGTTTCAATAATGAAACCAATATCTCTTATATAGACAAGTAAACCGTTTTCTTTTCATCCATCAAATTTTTCCGCTTAATCTCCTTCATAGATTTTCTCTCTTAAACCTTCCTTGAAAGATATGTCTATAATGTTGGAATTAGGAGAGATGGGTACTGAGAGGTGAGGGGTGAATCAGTGCCTACAAAACTTTTCTTGTAAAAACCTTTCTGATCTATAACTAAATACTATGATAACCGATCAAAATAACTTGAATACAATTGTATAAATCAATCATCTAGTTAACTTAAGAAAGTAAACAACATGAAATCAATATGACAATCACATAACACAAGTATTTTGGTAATGCAGAAACCCTTGTAAGAAGGTAAAAATTGTGGTGGGGATGACACCCACAAATTCTTCACTACTACAGATAGAAAAGGTTTCCTGTTAAGGCTACAAGTTTTGATCACTTTTGGTGATCTTTAGGAGTAACATATTAGATCAGCTAGATCTACCTAGTTATAGATTTAAACAACACTAATGAAGTGTGTACTCAGTTAAGAGATTTACATAAGACTGTTAAGTCTACTCTATTAAGAGATTTATCAAAAACTCTATCACAATTGTCAGAAAGTAATAGGTAAATATCTGCTAGTTGACAACTTAATTGTTTGAAATAGATCTATAAATGATCATCAAAATATCACCTTATCTGTGATGGTTCTCTACTCTATTCTATTCAGTTGCCTTCTCTGATTCTGCTCAATCTGATATCCTCCTGCTCTATTCTGCTTGGTAAACTGATTGTCTTGAAGATAGGCAATTTCTTCAAGTGCTCAATGATTCATATATATCAGTTCACCCAACCTTGTAAAATGGTGTGTACAAACAAAATATATAGTGTTCTATTTTTCCACCTTAGCAAAAGTTAGGTTACAAAAATAATCATAACCCTAAGATCTACAGTGCAAAATAACCTAGATCAACTATTACAATAAGATAAACATTACATTTAATGAGTATCTATTTATAGTAAATGCTCCTCGATCTTGGTAAACCATTTTACCATCTATTGTAACCATTTGCATAGAATAATGTGCCATTTCAAATTGCTATGCCATTTTCTATGATCATCAGTAAACACTGTATAATCTGCTCGGTGTATACTACGATGCTCGGTGTTTACTGACTATCAGTGTCAATGTCACTGGTGCTCGGTTAATTGTGTGATGCTCAATGTAAAGACCTTACTGACTACTCTATCTTACTTCTAGTTACTGACCAACTTAATATAAGTAACCGACCAACTTGTTTACTATCCTTTGTTACTAATGACAACCTAAAATGCTCAATAGAGATTAACAATCTTCCCCTTTGGCATTAGTATCAAAACTTCAAATGCATAGAGACAAAATGTTTGTATATGTTCCTTATGTCTCCGCCATATACATATTCACAACAAAAATTTCTAAGTACAAAGTACTCCCCCTCGGTGCATGCTCTTGGTAGTATGTAATATACATATCAAAGTATACTTATTTGGCATATACATGGTTCCCCCTTTTTGATAATAATGCCAAATGCAAAAAATATATATATAATGTATACTTACATCTTATCAAAAATGTGTGGATGGGTTTTCTTTACAGACTCTAAGAGGTTGTCCCATTCCTCTTTCAAGTTGGTAAGAGCAATATGCTCAAGACCGACTTGTGCATGCATGTCAAAGATATTATCCAACACCAAAATCTCTGGTGTTGCCACAAGTTTTTCAACTTTGATAGTGTGTGCTTAAATTTTTTTTAGGTAAGGAGTGAGTTCTTTTTGTAACTATGTAACCCGATTGGTGATGTGCGCTTCTTGTTTCCTTAAATTTGCTATCAGCTACTGGAGTTCCTGAACTTAGTTAATATGCTTTAAGAAAGTAGTTGGCTCAGTGATAACTGCTAGTGTACTCAACTTTATCTCTTCTTCTAAACTTTTTATCTTTTCACTGACTTCTACAGTGAAGGTTCTGAAGTACAGAGCTTGATTAGAAGTTGACAGATTATCTAGGTGATAGTTTTGACCTTGGTAATGACCGCAGATAATTTTACCTTGTTCAGTGCCACTTCTATGCTAATCCTTTCTACCAATTTATTCTGAATCTTTGATTCTTCACTTTCTTCTATTTTTTTGTTAGTGAGTGTGGCAAGTTGATCTAAGATGGGAGTATTCTCATCAATATTTGTTTCCGGTACTATCTGTTGCAGAATATCCCTCACATCATTTAACACTTCTTTATGTTTGTGTTCTTGCCTTAACTTCTCTTGTGCTACTTTCCTTGAACATAATTTCCCATATCTACTTAGTTCCTCGGGGCTTAGGGTTCTTGGGTCACATTCTGGTATAATGATAACTTCATCAATGGTGACTGGCCCTTTGGCTTTCTTCTTCTTCTTCTTCTGGGAAAGAGGTGACTTCTTCTCACTTATGACAATAGCTTTTTCTTCACTTCTCGAAGTATCTTTTCCATTTGACACTGTATCATCCTTCTTATGCTCCTCAGTAGATTGTGTGGGAGTCTCGATTGTAGTGTCTAGTGGGTTCACCTCGGTTGACTTTGTTTCTTCTAGTTCCTTTGTTTTTGTAGACCGTGCCTCTAGTTTGTTAGGCTCATTTGTATCTACAGGTTGCTTGGGTGCTTGAATCTCAGTTATATCTTTATTTGGCTCAGGATGAGACTCATTGGGTTGTACTTGTGAAATTATTTCAACTACCTCTACAAGTACAGGTAGTTCACCCGGTAGAGATGTGAGCACACTATTAGTGTTTAATGCTTCATCTTTGTATGGTGCAATTTTCACATCTTCATCATCCTCATCATCAAGATCACCGTTAGTGATGTCCTCAATGAGTGCATCATCATCGGTTTTCTTTTGTAAGTGGATCTTCACTTGATTTGGTGCATCCTGTGAAATTTTGATTTCTTCCTTTTGTTCAGTGATATCAATTACCTCGGGAACTGATATACCAGTGTCTTCTATTTTCTTACCTTTATTATCATCAATGAAAATACCTTTATCTTTTGAATTGTGTCTCTTTTTAGACAATTTCAAGAATGCTTCCTGTTCAGCTTTCTCTTCTGCTTTCAGAATTGATGTCCATAGAGAATCACATATGACATCCATATCATCCACATTCTCATCCATGATCTGCATAGCTCTATTCTTGACTAGAAATCTAGCCTGATACTTTGTCATGTATTCACTTACCACAACATAGCTAAAGTGTGAGGCTACACAACTTAGTGATCATTCTCTTTTCCTTTTCTCTATGTCTAGTGCAATAGCCCATCTCTCACTTATTTTGTTATCAAGTTCTTTTGGCAATTGACATGTGAATTCCATTGGTACTCTCTTGAATTTAATCATCATTTGGATGATAGCATGTTCTATCTTTGTCTTGTCCTCAATTGACATTTTTTCAAATTTGCCTATGCCTAGATCTGTAAGATTTCCATTTTCAATTATATCTTCAATTATTTCTTCTATTGTACTTTCCCTATTACGAACTAACTTGAATTGATCAGGATCATTTTCAGTTTCTATATCCTCTAGATCTTCCTTATTTCTTATATATTTCCTCTTTTTCTTCAGTGTCTGAGCCACTTTCTTGTTCTTTCTATTAACATATTTCCTGGTCGGTGTAGCTACTCTTCTTTTTGCTACTTTTACTGCTTCTACTTTCTCAGTGGATTGTGCAGCAGTTGATGAACGTGTCTTCATTCCTTCAGGTTCTGGTAGCTACATATCTTGTTCATCATTTATGGGAGGAACCGGTGTGTGATCCTTTTCTTTGTCTAACTCAGTTTCCTCGCTATCATAGGGCTTGTCAGCCAACTGTAACTGACCTTTGGTTGCCTCATCAATCGATGACTCCTTAGGTGAGTTAGATGCATTTCCATATTTTGCTGTGAGATCTTTTCTCATTTTCTTTTCCCTTCTTGACATTTTTCCGATCTCTATGTCTGTTGTGATTCTAGACTTAGCTTCCTCATATACACCAAACCTACTAGCAGTGATTTCTATCAGTAATTCCAGCAATGCATTGATAGATTTCAAAGCAAAATCACAATTCATTTCATATCCCATTGGTGCTTGCCATTTTGTTCTCAGTTCTACGACCTTTATCATTGAGTGGTCTGTGCTGACTACAAAACATATGTCATCTTCAAATTTACTTACTAATTCCTTTGGAATTCTACTCCTTTGTTGCATTTTTGCCTGAAATTCCTTGAAATATGCATTGAATTCCTTATTCAGGTTGTCTCCTAGACTTTTCATCATTTCACCGATTTGAGCAGTTATCTATTTGTCTGATTGCCAATTTACTTTACCGATACTTGGTACAAATTTTTGTAGATAGAGAAATGTACATACAAGTAGTGATCCGTACTTACATGTATTAGACTTCTTTTCTTTTATTGTCTTCATATTTTCATGTAGTTGGTGTAGTAGTAGCTCGGCAAGATCAACCTGGAGATCTTTCTTCACAATTTTGTAAGCCATGTCCACGGCACTGCAGGGTACACTATTTGGTCTGCTAGAATGGAATATCTTATACCCAATGACATGAGCTGCAGATTTTACCATTGGATGTTTGATAGTTGATATATTCAGTGCCCTACTATCCCATTGATCTCCAGTGTTCTTTTCTACGTTGGGAGGAGACAAAATTTGAAAGGCTTTGGCTTTGTCAGTTGTAGGGTACCCAGTAACCCGATTGATAATCTTCTTTGTGACCTCAACAGTTTATCTAGCCAAAATTTGCCATCATGAAATTTGCTTAGCACAATTCTTATCCAGTCATTGTGGAATGATTACGAGAAGTATGTGAAACACCATAACCTAGACTCCTCAATCTTCTTGTATTCGGATTTAATCTTACCATTCAGTCCATAGATTTGCTGATAAGTAGAAATGGTTTCAAAATCACATACTTCACTGATTTTGTAGTGAATATAGGCCCTAATGTCTTCTTTTAACAAAACCCTATCTAGAATGCTCAAAAATGTGCCCATATCATTTGTTTGTGCTACAACTTTGGGATGAGGTTTGAATTTCTCCTCGGCAAAATGTGCCCTAACAATTAATTCTACTTCCTCCTCAATGTTCTACAATTTACTTGCAGTTGATGTCGATGCCATAAATTGTTTCTAGGGTTTCGACAAGCAATAGGTAACCAGTGTTTGATAGGAAGATGAACTTACTCATTATCGTCAAAGAATTGTTGTTGGTTCGATCTACAATAGCTTTGAATCTATTCTAAAAATCTTTAGCTCAAAATCTTCTTTGAAAAATCTCTATTCTTTAAAGTCGCAATGTAACAATGAACTCTGTTTTCGCGTATATATAAACTTTTTGATGTTCCCGCTCAAACTTTGATGCATTAAATGTGTGACCTAACTTTTGATACGAAATAGCTATCAGCTCAGTTATGTCTATAATTTATTTTTCTCAGTTAACATTTAATTTCTTCATCGGTTTACATTGTTATCAATTAACCTTGTATAGTGATTATCGATGGGTAACCAACTCACGTTTCTTCTTTTACCGACTATATGACATTTGTAAACTTATAACACTTAAACCATAGTGCTTCTTTATTCATGCAGATTTGGTATTTGTACATCATATATAAGGAACTATATGTAAAATGTGATCATTCAAAATGTCAGTTCCATACATACCTTTTTCATCTTAAGTGGAGGTATCGATCTCACCCAATCCAATGGCTGAGGTTTCACCGACAGTGTTACTTGACTCAACATTCTCATTAGATGCCTTTTTCCACATTGTGTTCCTTAACTTTGTAATTTCTGCAATGTTATATCCACTTTCAAATATATGGTTTTCATCTGGTGCTCAGTCTCTACAGTTCTTGCTTACATGACCGACCTTGTGACACTGCATACATGCCATTCCTACATTTGTCCAGTTTCTTGATTGTCCAATCTGACTCTTTCTGTAACTATTTTCTGCAATATGTCTATACCAACCACATGCAGTACAATTAGTCCATGTATTATAATCCCAAACATATGAGTTACCTTGTCTCTTCAATTGATATGGTTTTCATTTTAGTTTCTCTTTAGGTGTCCAGACTTGTTTCATTTTTGCTTTGCAGTCCCTTGCAGTGTGTCCATGCTTATTACAAGTATAGAATATTTTCTCCTTAGTAGTATTATTAGCAATGTCATTCTTCTTAGCTTTCCATACATAAGTTGGATGTCCAAATCTACCATAATAATAACAATATCCATTGAACTAATGAGAGGAGGTTTACCTTGTGCTTTGCTTCTACACACATTAGATGTATGTCCTGGTTTTCCACAGTGGTAACATGTCATCACTTTAGGTTTTTGAGTTTGATTGTTGTTGACTTTTTCAACTTGTTGTGATGATTTTCCTTGACCAGTGTAGCCTATGCCGGTTCTGCTTTTGAATCTCCTTTGATTAGTTAGGAAATCATCAATATTTTTAGAACTGTCCTCAACTATCTTCATCATTTCATTGTGTTGCTTTTGTGTTTTTATTTCATTTCTTAGTTTTTCATTATCTTCTCTGAGTATTGCAACATCTTCAAGTCTTCTTGATAATTCTCCATTTACTTAGTTCATTTCTTGATTGACTATCATCATCTGATTTAATACTTGGAAGTGATGATCAGTGAGTCTCTGTATTTCATTTTCTTTTGCTTGAAGTTGTTCAGTCATCAGTCTTTGGTCTTCAATAGCTAGATTCTGATCTTATTCAGCTTGTCTACCATTGTTCATGATTTCCACCATTCTCACCATTTGAGATTCACAACTGATTTGAAGTGTTTTCACTTGCTCAGATAGATGTTGATTCTTTTCAGATAAATCAGAGATTATGCTTTCAGATCCAGCAGAGATGCTTCCAGAGCTTGACCCGATATGATCAAATATTTGATCAATAGGTTCTTCATGATAACTGATTTCATTCAGCTGAATTGCAAGGTTCTTTCTTTCAACCAGCAATTTCTTTAGTTTGTCCTTGGCTTGTTTATACTATTCCACAAACATTTGTATTTGTATCTTCTGATTCTCAATAGTCTTGTCAAGTTTGTATCTCTCCATGACTTAGATCTTTACCCTTTAGTGGTTAGACTGTTCAACAAGAGAACCAAGCTTTGATACCAATTGTTGGAATTAGGAGAGATAGGTACTGAGAGGGGAGGGGTGAATTAGTGCCTACAAAACTTTTCTTGTAAAAACCTTTTTGATTTATAACTGAATACTGTGATAACTAATCAAAATAACTTGAATACAATTGTATAAATCAATCATCTAGTTAACTTAAGAAATTAAGAAACATGAAATCAATATGAAAATCACATAACTCAAGTATTTTGGTAATGCAAAAACCCTTGTAGAAAGGTAAAAACTACAGTGGGGATGACACCCACAAATTCTTCACTACTGCAGATAGAAAAGGTTTTCCTATTAAGGCTACAAGTTTTGATCACTTCTGGTGATCTTACCCTGTTAGGAGTAACATATTAGATTAGATAGATCTACCTAGTTATAGGATATAAACAACACTAATAAAGTGTGTACTTAGTTAAGAGATTTACATAAGACTGTTAAGTCTACTCTGTTAAGAGATTTATCAAAAACTCTATCACAATTGTCAGAAAGTAATAGGTAAATATCTACTAGTTGAAAACTTAATTGTCTGAAATAGATCTATAAATGCTCATCAAAATATCACCTTATCTATGATGGTTTTCTACTTTGTTCTGTTCGGTTGCCTTCTCTGATTCTGCTCAATCTAATATCCTCTGTGCTTTGTTCTGCTCGGTAAACTGATTGTCTTGAAGATAGGCAATTTCTTCAAGTGCTCCATGATTCATATATATTAGTTCACCCAACCTTGTGAAATGGTGTGTACAAACAAAATATATAGTGTTCTATTTTTCCACCTTAGCAAAAATTAGGTTACAAAAATAATGATAACCGTAAGATCTACGGTGCAAAATAACCTAGATCAACTATTAAAATAAGATAAACATTACATTTAATGAGTATCTATTTATAGTAAATGCTCCTCGATCTTGGTAAACCATTTTATGATTTGTTGTAACTATTTGCATAGAAGAATGTGCCATTTCAGATTACTATGCCATTTTCTATGATCATCGATAAACACTATATAATCTACTTGGTGTATACTGCGATGCTTAGTGTTTACTGAATGTCGGTGTCGGTGTCACTGGTGCTCGGTTAACTGTGTGATGCTCGGTGTAAAGACCTTACTAACTGCTCTATCTTACTTCTGGTTACTGACCGACTTAATATAAGTAATCAACCGACCTGTTTACTATCCTTTGATACTAATGACAACCTAAAATGCTCAATAGAGATTAACATATAACTCATTTCAATTCCATCCTTTAGATCTTCTACAAATTTATTAGCCATTGATCTCATAACAAACTTTATCTTCAACCTCAAAATCATACTCTTTCTAGCTCATCAATTTCTGTCAGCTAAACTAAACATTTAATTCCTTCATCCATACTCGGTTAACAAAGAAATGAGTCACTAAAAACAAGATCGGTTGATATTGTCACTCGGTATACACTACACTAGGTTGGTGTATACTGAAGTGCTTCATTTACTAACCACACTGCTTTGTATAGTTTTGCTTCCTTCTTCATCATATATAAATGCAACATAATCAAGTAAATAACATAAGGTCAATGACTCATCAATAAGTTACCCAAAGTGTTCCTTATCCTCATCTGTCATATCCATCTTCCTCATGTAGATATTTATGTTCTTCATCTCTTTCTCCCTTCTACAGATGTTTAGATGTTTGTAACTTACATGATAAGTACTGTCAAAACTAGTTGACATCAATGACGACATATTACTGATTTAATCATCTTACATAACAATTCAGTAACTCAGTGATCTTTAATCACTGTTCTTCAAGTCACTCAGGTATTCAATCATTTGTAGCTCATCACTCACTAATGTTTATATTAACAAAGACAATTGTCCCCACCAGAAACTAGAGACCCCTTTTATTCAGGCTAATAAGGATGCCCTAATTTTGGAAGTTGATGATGGTATGATCGAGAGGACTCAAGAGTTGTGTAAGCAATACAAAGTCTTTGTCCATTGGAATGGTTGTGGAATTCCTTCTGAAATTTTTTCTCATTAGTTCAAAAATAAATTCCCCGATCAGGTAGGTGTACGTCTTCTCCCTGATGAATTTATTCTTGTTAACTATAATAATAGAGAAGTAAAATATTTTTTTTAAAAGAATGGATGTCCTAGTTATTATGGTATATATTTTTCTATTTTTGATTGGTCCCCTACTTTCAACCCTAACCAAATGGAATTTTTTTAGTAGCTAGAGCAGTGCTACTTAAATATCTTCCCATAGAATGCACTAATAAATTTATCCCAAGGAGAATAGGTAATATGATAGGTTCCTTTGTGATTCCTATAGATACTTTTCATACCCATTCAGACATCATAATTATATTTAAAATGGATATTACTATTAAATTTTTAAAACCTATTGTTATTCAGAGTAAATCTTCTTTTTTTAGGGTAAATCTTATCCTCCTGTCAGAAATAGTAGCAGTAAAAAATGACTCCCCAGTAATTAATAATCCAATAAAGAGTAGGAATAAAATCTCTAGTGATATCACTATCTGGCTCAAGGAGAATGTAGGTGGTTTTTTAATTGACATCCCTTCAAACTATGGAGAAGGTACCCTGATCTCCTCTCCCTTGGCCTAGAGTGAGGATAAAAATATCCTGCTTGTTCCCCTTTTTTATCAAGCTATCCACTTTACTTTGATCCTAGAAAGAACAGCTGGGATTAGCAAAGATTCTCTGGACAAAGGAATATGTGATTTTGTGGATGAACAAACAACCTCTAGTAATAAGCAGACATAAGACCTTGAATCATCTCATATCTGATTGGAAGAAGATCATAATTAGATGGAACATGATAGGGTTTCCAATGAAGTGAGATTTATTGACTTAAGATCCTCTAAAAATTCCTCTAATGTAGAAAGATTAGATGATATTAGCATAGAGGAATATACAAATTCTTTGGAATTGCTTAAGGACTAAACTGAGGTAGTGAAATAATTTGTAGAGAATGAACTTAGTAATATTAAGGAAGGAACATCTTATGGGGAAAGGTACCTTAAGGAAATTGATTATATGGATAGGAGGGTAGGATGGGCTCATGATGAGTTGTCAACTGGTAGAGAAGAAATTTTCTCAAAGGATTATCCCTAAAAGAACCAATCTATTAAAGGGTATCTACGTACTGAGGGTAATGAAGTATATATGTGGAATAATTATCCCTTGCATTTTAAACTTTAGGAGAAAGTGGAGATTGATAAAATTAATGATTTATTAGGGCTTGAATTTCACCCTGATGCTACAGATGGCTTGGAACAAGAGTAGAACTTTGATATCCTTCCAAAGATACTCAAACCCTTGGAAAGAGAGCAAGAATATTTGAATAAGGAAAATATGATGCATAATATTTCTTCTCTCTGTGGTAACCTTGAACTAAAAACTAAAATGTTGGGTAAAGTCTTACCAGACTGTTCTTTAGTTCATAAGCCAAGAGGTAGGAAATATCATAAGGAGATGAGAGAGAAGGAAGGTCAGGCTATAGGTCAAATCAAAATCACCAAACTACTAGATGCAAGGAAGGGGAAGTTCCTTCTCACTCAGCCATGAAAATCATAATGTGGAATGTTAGGGGTCTAAATGCCCCTAACAAAAAATACCTTATCAAAAGGCATTTATCTCTTTCTGATTCAAAAGTGATTATTCTTGAAGAAACAAAATTAGATGCTTGGATGGCTATTGCTCTTTAAATAGGAAGTTAGGAGGATTGGAGGTCATAGGCTCTCCACTAATAGGGGCCTCAGGGGGCTTAGGAGTTATTTGGAATCCTAGGTATTTCAACTTTGGACCTTTAGAAGCAAGACAAAATTGGATTAGTGATAGGGTAAGAAGTACAAAAAGTAACCTCAACTTCTTTTTTTCAATGTTTACAGACCAAAGATCCTTCATGAGAAGATAGAGGTCTAGAAAGAGATATAAATAACTTCATAATAGCACACCCTAATGAGTCAATTATTATGGGAGGATACTTTAATGCTATCCTATGTGAAGAAAACAAAGTAGGAGGATCTAAGAAACCAACTCAAACTATGAGAGAATTTAAAACATGGGTTGAAAACCTTAATGCTTTGGAAGTTAGAATTGGTGATGGAGGCTTTACTTGGTCCAACATAAGAGTAGATATAAGTATGATAGTTGAAAAGTTGGATAGATTCTTCTTTTTAGGAGATTTAGTAAAGTTTGACTTTGATATGAAAGCTAACATCTTTCCCTTTTTAGGTTCTAATAATTTTTGAGTAGAACTGGCCCTTGTGGAGATCAACCTCTCCAAGATAAATCCTTTTAAATTTGAAAAGATGTGGGTTTTGGAGGAAGAATGTTTAAATACTGTTGAAAGTGTTGGAATAAGGCCATCTTTGAGGGATCAAAAACACATATATTGATGTCTAAATGAAAATTAATAAAATGAAATAGGGTAAATTGGAATCATTTCCACTTTGGAAATATTTTTGAGAAGAAACTAGATGTAGAAAAAAAGTTAGCAAACTTAAATAAGGAAGTGTTGGCTAGGGTTATGAGTTTGATGACCTTTGAGGAGTAGAAGGTTCTTATGTAGGAATTCATGGAAATTATAGCTAGGGAGGAGATTTTATGGAAGTAGAGATCAAAAGAAACATGGTTAGCTGAAGGAGACAAAAATACTAAATATTTTCGCAACAGTGACAAATCAAAAAGATCGGTCAATAGGATATTGAAAATTAGGAAAAATAATAGGGAAGTGTTAGAAGACACTAATTTAATAGCTTCAAAGAAAGTTGATTACTTTGATAAAATCCTTAACAACATGGAAGGCTCAAATGTAATAGCTCAACACAAGATAGTTCGTGCTCTTGAAGGTATGAGAAATTATGGGAAATTATTAAATGAAATAAATAACACTTTCCTTGACCTAATCCTTAACAAACCTAATCCATAGAGTTTTGATGACTTCAGACTAATTGTCCTCTTGAATACTATATAAAAACTCTTAGCTTAAACCCTTGCTAACAAACTAAAGCTTCTTCTTTTGGTATTGATTTCTAAAGAACATACATTTTTTGTTCTAGGTAGAGCCATCTTGGAAGGAGTAATCATAGTACAAGAAGCTATTCATTTAGTTTAATACAACAAGGAACCAAGTTTGCTAATCAAGTTAGATATCTGAAAATCTTATTATAAAGTAGACTGGAGATTTTTATGTAAATGTCTGGAAGATTTTCGCTTCTCAAAAAGATGGATTAATTTAATTTTTGAATGCATTTCTAGATCATGTATGTTGGTTTTGGTTAATGGTTCTCCAATGGGATTTTTCAAAACCTCCCAAGGTTTGGGGCAAAGTAATCCCATGTCTCCCTTTCTTTTTATTATTATGGTTGAAGCTCTAGGAAGATCAATAACTAAGGCTAGGGAGGAAGAAAAAGTGAAGGGGATTAAAATTACCTTTGAATTAGACCCTTGTACTCACCAAAAGTTTGTAGAAGAAACCATAATTTTTGGTGAAGAAAGTATTAGAGAGGCCTAGATCCTTTCAC